>JBBPPG010000259.1:0-32370 GCA_038091855.1 Leccinellum luteum | reverse complement strand
GTGGCTCGTCCGGACAGGTCCAGGTGACCCCATGCGCGTACCGTCACGGATCTCCCCGCGCTCACGCGAGGCGAGGGAAAATAAAAAGCGGGAAATGCACCCAAAATAGCTGCTAAAGTTTTCCATTTTATTGAGTGGAACTCACGCCACAAGCCGCCCCAGACTCCCAGTGCGGCGTGGGCTCGTCGAAAGGCATACCTGACTCGGATGAGTTTTGGAATGCCATATAGGCTTTTGGCTGCCATGGAGATCTGAGACGTTCGGGTCTCGGGAGCTCGCGTCCCTGACATGCGCTGGGATCGTACCGTCCTGGTTTTTCTCTGAATTCCCATCGGCAAGGAAGGGAAGGAGACTTTGGACCTTTGGGTTATCTAATTCCATAAAATTCGAATCATCTTTCCGTGGGAGTCCTCACCGGTGACGAGAGAAAGACTTGCGAAATGGAGCTAGACTGTGGACGGATCTTCATCATGGGAGTCGGGATGGGCTGGACTTGCAGATCTCCACCGCCGGGATGGTGCGGACTTAAGTGGGTTCGGATCCCGCCGAGGCGTTCCTGCACATGGATAGATGGAGACTCGATTTCCGCCGATTTGTGATCATTTCATAACGTCACTAGTAGCTCCTCACAGTCACTGACCACGCTCTACTCGTCTGATTGGCCATTCCGCTGTGGGCTGTGATTGGACATGTATGATCATGGTCCAAACGGAGATAAAGACAGAAAGACCCGTCTCGCCGTTTTGGTTCCTATTTCGTCCGTCCGTCGAACAATGACTGGACATGTGTATCTGTCAGATATACCATCTCTACCGGCGCAGCTACATTATTATTACATGCTGTCGGATTCTTTACAGAACCTATAGATTTAGATAATTTTTTTAGTGCCGCATTGCGCGTGCACTGGCATACGCCGGGTGCCATGTGTGCGCGTTCATAGGCTAAACCTAAATGTCACATTGTTACAAGTCCCTTTCAAGACCTTCCGGGAGTGCCAACTCGAGTTTCGATCACATACCTGCGTGAAAAAAAATATTTCATTTCAGGAATCAGATTCCCGGAACAAATACTGACAGTCGGCCTATCTGCAACGAGTCACTACGGCGCAATGAAAGAAAACCTGCCGACGTTCAAACTTAGTTCAAACACACATCGATGAGTCCCTCGTCCAATCAAAACACGAGATCTCGATCGAAAAAGATATCTGATACAGTCTTGCCGAATTTCCTCCACCCCATTGGCTTCTTGTCTGAATCTGTTCTTTTTTCCATGCTTCCCGATTGGCATGGCATGGCATGCAAGAGCCCAGCCGCTGGGCACTACTAGCGCCGGAACGAATGCCAGAACAATACAGCTGGTCGTTGTTGTCACATCACTGTATGCGGTCGTCCAATCAGCAAGGTAATTAATGTACGTGACATCGCACATGCCAATAATTTCCGTCTAACGCTGACGAGGAGCCGTGCATACTAGGCGTGGTCGACGAAATGAACGCTAATAAGCAGCGCCAGCCGCATCAGGCGCGGCGGTATTACCTGCACCGCTTGCGCGCACCAATGGCCGCGTAGCAACAACTGTGCTTATGTAGTTGTCCTGGTAAAGGTAGTCAGCATCAGTCATCGGCATTCATCGCCTCGACCAATCATAGTCCACCATCAATCAAATCGGTCGTGCAAGATGGTCGGGGGGAAATCCTCACGATGGCTACCGCAGCAGTGATACATGCTACAGTAGTTTTCCGCCAGTCTTGGCTAACTGGCGAACAATAAGCAAAGTAAGTAACGCAAATGGCTATCCATTCTACCAGAACTTTGAGCTAGTTGCTGCGCCGACGGTGTCCATTTCGCATCCGGCGTCGGGGGAAACAACCAACAATACATGTCGAAATAGTAGGTTTGCGTCGGGAGAGCTTGGGTTCGCTTCTTGGTCGAAAGATGGACAGCCACGATACATACGAGGATGATGCGGCCCTAAAGGCGCGACAATGACGCATACTTGAGGCGCACGCAGTTAGCAGTGATAAGCACAGTATTTACGTGGTGTTGGGTTTTTGATGTGCCTGAATGGAGCAACATTGTGGCACCGCCCCGTTCTCGTCGCTCTGCGGTCCATCGGTTGGTCGAGAGAGCGATCGGATTGAAAATTTTTGACTTATACGACGTTGCGAGGATGGCGCATCTCGCATTCAAGCATATCGTCGGAGCACGTGGGCGTGAACCTTGTCTGGCTCGGAGAGTAACGAGATTTGTCAGACATGCTTGAGGGTACTGGTGATTGGCGAACGTTCTGTTGTGTAAGAACAGAGGTACATGAAAACGATTTACGTCCCGGTTTGCGAGAACATCGGTCTCTCCTTCGTTTCACGAGAAACCTCGACGACTTTTTGGTTTCGATTCCCGTTCGCGAATCGCAGATTAGTGGTACAGTGTAGCATGATGGAAAAAGCCTAAAGCACAGACGGGGTAGTGACCAAGTGAGGTGCCGACGTGGGTCCGTTTATAAAGGCTGTTTGGGTGGCTGATCGTGAAACGTGTCGATCCAAAAGTCGAACCGGAAATGACCACGACGATGAAAAGACATATTTTACGAGACGTTATTCCGACGGCCACCATGTGAAGCTAGACCCCTTGTTTCAGGCAAGGCGGACCGAGTTAACCTAATGGTTGAGGAATCAAACAGGAGTAACCTTGGCTGGATGACAGGGTTTCAATTACTTACTGCACTTAAGTAAGGATGGGTAAGCGGTTGAGCCAATATTGTGGTGTGCCTGTGGCCAGACGGAACCGGTTAATTTGCAAAAAGGTGAATCTGAGATCTGTATGACTAATTTCCCTTTTTGGGAGTGTGAATTCCTTATTACTCCCTCGCTGTCGGCTGCATCGCTTTCCATTTCGTTCCCTGTCGACATGATCAACTATCAGCGGTACCCCATCGACCTACACCAAGACAACTGGTCAGACATTTTCAAGCCTCCACGAAACGAATCAATACACGACAAGCAAGCTCGCATCGCGCGACAGCAGGAGGCTGCAAGGATATCAAAGGAAATCGACGATGCCATCGAAAAGTCCAGGAAACTCTTCGAGAAGCGCAAAAAGGCCATAAAAGTCCTCCTTCTGGGTACCATCTACACCACCCCCACTCACAACTGTTGCTCACCGTGTCGTTCACAGGCCAGGCCGAATCTGGCAAGTCTACCATGCTCAGAAGTATGCCATCTCTTCAGCCTTTTCCCTGCACAAGCGCTCACGGCTCTTTGTAGACTTTCAGCTCACCTTCTATCCAAACTACTTCCATCGTGAGATACCTCTCTGGAAGGTTATCATACAGCTCAATCTCATCGTGTATGTCCCAAATTCCTTTCATCTGACCCTTTCGTACCCTTACGCGGCACCAGGTCCGTCAAGAAGCTGCTGACCATAATAGAAGACGAGCTCGACTTGCAGGCTCTCTCCTCCCAGTCTTCCCGTTCAAATATCCGTGCCCACGCATCCCCTCCCGCCTTACCTAGGCTCCTTGACGACCATGACGCCTCCGTCGCTGGACCCTCGCGCCTGGCTCCCTCTACTTCCCCACCTACTTCTTCTCATGTTTCTCCCAACATGACCTCCTCGCCCGGCATGTTCATCCATGTATCCAATGGTTCCGGTGACATCAGGCTCGACTCCAATGATCCTCCCCTGACGCAAACCCATGCCGCCCTCCGTCTCCGTCTCCTTCCACTCCTGAGTGTAGAGACAAACCTCGCTCGCCAGCTTCATCCCGATTTCGCCGGTCCATCTCCACCCCTCTCCACATCCACCGGTTGGACGAAGTGGGCGTCTGGGGCCGGCGACCACTCTGCCAACGGCTTCCTCTTTGGAAACGACGAAATTTGTGTTCGCGCTGGGGGTGGCTGGAAGAGCATTCTAGAACGAGTCGCAGGAACAACCTCGGATGATGAAGACTCGCCCACTCGCGGCGCTACAGTCCAGCCTGTCGATCCCAAGTCCCCCGTCGTCTCGGTAAAGCAATCTATCCGCAATATGCGCCCCCATCCCTCCGATCCAACGCCTCTTCTGGAAGCGCTAGCCCCGGACATTCACGCCCTTTGGACAGATCCTGCCGTCCAGGCACTCCTGAAGCGCAGGGGCATGCACATGGAACACAGCGCCGGTTTCTTTCTAAACGATATCATGAGAATTGGCAAACCCGGCTGGAAGCCAGACATAGGTCCGTGTCCCGACAATTTGAGAGGCATGCTCTGAGATATTCCATAGATGATATCGTACGAGCAAGACTACGGACATACGGGGTGGAGGAACATCGATTCTCCGTCGATGGTGGTATGTGTCTGCCTCATTGATCTTGCTTTCTGTTCACTTTTGCTGCTATATAGGCTCGGAATGGTACATTTATGATGTAGGCGGTAGTCGGGGGTCAAGGCATCAATGGGTACCTTACTTTGATGATGGTTAGTTGATCCCCTTTGCTTTGAACGTAATTTGACATGACGTGCCTAGTCCAAGCAATTATTTTCCTGGTTCCGCTCGTTTTTAACCAGGTTCTCGATGAGGATAGGACGGTTAACCGATTAGTGCGTCTTGTTTCACTTTCCCATTTAGTTTAGCTTATCATCCTATAGGAAGATTCGATCAACCTTTGGAAGCAGGTCTGCTCAAGCCCCCTGCTCGCACGTACCAACATCATTCTCTTTTTAAACAAAATGGATATCCTCCAATCAACTTTGAAGTCTGGCGTCCGCGTACAGACGTTTGTGCCAACCTATGGTTCCCAACCGAACGATCTCGAACATGTTGTCAAGTGTACGTTGGATGAGCGCCCATTGTCGCCTCCATGATGTCGGTGCTAACGATCGTCTTTGTCTCAGACTTTCGCGAAAAGTTCCGGGCATATCATGTATGTTGCATGCCGTTATTCCATTCGCTGCGCCACGTGCTGATATGGCGGTCAGAGACGGCTGTCACCCAAGCAACGGACATTCTTTTGTCATGAAACGTCCGCTATCGTACGTACTGCTACTAGGGTCATTAACACGTCACAAGGTTCCGGTTTTGACTTGTTGTCCTAGGACACGCAAGCCACGCAAACGGTACTTACCGGCGTACGAGAGGGCATCCTAAGAGGCCATCTCGAGAAGCTCAGCGTCATCTAAGTTAAATATCATGTACGAGTCTTTTGATCCACGCGCATCAGTCCTTTTTTCTTTCGCTCTCATATTCCAAACAAGCATGGTCACCCCCCACATTCACATCTATCATCATCATCCACATTAGTCACATCTATCCTTTCAATGGCTTGGTCCATCCCATTCCCGCCCCTAGAGGTTGACTGGGTTCCTTTTTCGTTTCCATTTTCCTCTGCAGAGGTATTATGCTTACATATAAAATACACGGGATTCGACTCGATGTCCGGGTTTCTTTTTGCCTATATTTGTATGGATAGTGTAACTTTCATAATGTGGTTTAGCTTAGACTCTGACTCTGGACGTGTTTGCTTGCTATAGGTAATTGCATATTGCTTTTTGCTTGTGCCTGAACGATACTCAGACTGAAAAAACGCGGAGGTGGGTACGCAGGGACGGGAATGAGGACAAGCACGAAATTTGACGTGTCTCTGGGATGTCCGACGGACCTGCCAGCCCGGCGGCAGTGGGACATACTTCACCACCCTGGCAGGGTCGGGTCCTCCGTTGACGTCGGTATTAGCCTTAGGAACAAGAATTCCTTAGCTTCAAGGGCATACTTATGCTGGTTGGCACTAGGTGTTGTGTGGGGAAGTTTACTTACTTAAGGGTAAATGAGAAGACACGTATGGGGCTTTCCGTCATAGTGTATATGATAAGTATTTCGTCATGCATATGTACATACCACGGACATCCCTGGATGTGACAGGGTGTGGAGTCAGAAGGGACTCGTCCTTGTCAAGTTGGTGATAACATGAGCGATACCGGTATGTCGTAGATGGGCATCGCAATGCGTGCGAGGCTCGGGGGGGCTGCAGGGTCACTTTCGGGTGTGCAAATCTCAGGAGTTCAGGCACGAAAGACGTGCGCACACATTGTATCAACGTGAATGGATGATATGATAGTACGCCTCGTCGATCTCGCCGGCCGGGTCTTGTTACAATTTCGTAGTACATATCTGGGGTGTTCGGTCTGTCACTATAATAAGCGAGGACAGGGAGAACAGAGCTAGTATGATCATGACTCAGATGATCTAGGATAGTAGCGTCATGATGGACATCGACCCCACGCCGTTCCTCGCTCACGATAGTCTAGCTACAACATATTGTACATACATTCTACTGGTAAGTATTTCCAACTGATTTCTAACTTGCACTCGGAAACCTCGCCGAGTGAGAAAACGACGATTTATAAAAAGAAACGAGAATTTGTAGTTCAATATTATGTAATGACGTGAGGATGATAACATAAAGTATGACCCGATCATTGCGTGTGGCGCGATCCGGCTCCTCAGTGTCTCTGTGATCGCGATCCCGGTGCTTGGCTTTCACCGATACATTGTCAGTACTGTATGTAGTGTGATTTGTCGCCCAGAGGCGAGTCAGGTCTTGGCATTTAAATACTGATCAACTTTAAACAAGTAAGGCTGATATGATCTTGCGCTCGATCGACTGCGCCCCGGTCGAGCACTCTGTCGATCATATCATCTTATTTCGTCATAATTAGGCCAAGTTGGATAAATGACAGCAAATAGCAGGACAAGTCAGGACTCATTGGCTGATCGATCATTGCCGGAGTCCTCGGCCTGACCAATCTTCTCCTATCGCTACCGATCGGCTCCGGTCATCGCTTTGCCAACCAGAGTGGCGAGGCGTGGCGGGCGCTGAAACGAGTGCTGCAAGCCTTGCGGGCGAGCGACGTCACGGTGGTGGATGGCAAGAGAGGAAGCGGTGCCTCGATTTGCCTGCACTACGGTGGCTCCGACGCTACGCCACAGTAGTCCGGGGCGTGGCCAGCATCCCGACGGGCCCTTAAATGTGAATAATCCGGTGATGTGCCGCGCGTGGCGGCTGTGGCTCTGACTCAGGGGGATTTCGACAGCGTGGGCGTCACGGACTGTATGCTTTCATGCCCTCGCAAGTGAAACAAACAAGCCTGGACGGTTTCTGTACCGTTTACTCATAAAGACTTGTCGGGCGTTCGGATATCTGCGATGCGACGAAGATCCCCGCAGACGACGCGTCACGGTGCATGTTAGTAATGGACTTGGATCTGCGACGGAATGTATGACGACACCCATACCTGCAAGTAACATTCGGAGTACAATGTCGCCTAGATCAAGAAAGACAACCCGCAGTATCATGGTGGTGCGTATGACTTATGTTTCGCAGATACCGAGAACAACACATAGTCTAAGCTCGGGTGTGATCCAAGCTACTTATCGGAATTACATCCATCAAATCTGGGCATGATCCGGTCGGAGTCGTCCACGATAGCAACGCCGCAACAGTAAATGATCGCCCAATCCCAAAATGGAACCTCCCTGAAGTTGCACTACGTGGGCTATTAGTATCCAAAGTATTAGCTTCCAAGTTCCAACATCGCATCGAGTCCATGACCCGACTCATTGTATCTATGTCGTGGCCTCGTTCGAACCAAAAACATTACGCATATCATTATCGCCACACGTCTTCCGATCTCAGCGTAGCGTCATGGGCCGCCCAAGATGACACACAAAACCACTGGGAGACGAATGGTGGAGGGAGAAGAGTACATATACCCACGGATCAGGAAATCGGCACCATCAGACAACCCCAGGAGTTCCATCTTTCGATCGCTCGAGCATCTACAATGCAGAGCCAAGGAAAGGACAACGGCCATAATTGTAGCATTAAACATTCATAACGGCAACCTCAAGTGGTATGTGTTTGCCGAGAATATTCCTGGCAGCTGCTTTCGCCCTTAACGATCTCGTCTGCGCCTGTTGGCAATGGACCATGCGTGCACAGACAATCAAGGCCGCAAAAATTAATTTGTCCAGAATGTGAAACCAACACATCTTCGTTAGACTGCATTTGTCACGCCTATTTACCCTCGACAGCCAGGCACTCTAAACGCTGTGACCAAAATTGACAAATATGAAGTCGGCTGCAGAATGGCTTACTATTACTCAATGCGGTCGTCGTGAGCGACATCAACACCCCTGTATTATCAGCGAATCGTCGATAATAGTGGAACTTCGACTTAACCATCTCTTCAGACGGAAGCTAAAGGCATTTTTGATGATGACTGTTTCACATTCAAAGCCACTATGACTATCGACAGGGAAAAGGTAAGGATGTTTGATGCTTTGCAGGTTCAACTCCCCGCCTGATGGAGTCATTGGGAAGGTCCTCAATTTCCGTTTTCGTACCTGCACCAACAATGTAATATTTCACGTCCAGGAGATGTTTACTGAACACTAATCTTTGACCTTTGCTCCCGCCGACGTCAAGATGTTCTACTTCGACCTCGAAGTGGTTCAGATCAGTGCACTCAGGGGCGAATTGAAGTGCGAGGGATGCGTATTCGCTGCAAATGAGGACAGGATGAGGAAATATGGGATGATTGGTTAGCCAATACTATCTGCACAGTAAGTAGACTGATACATCACGCTTGCAACTCAGATACACCCTCCCCAGTCGGAGTCCCCATCTGGACCTGCTTCTGCACTATTTTATTTGCTCCGTTGAAAGGCAGCGCGCATTATCTGCCGCTTTTGCTTTCCGCAGTTCTCGAATGATCCAAGGGATCGTGTGCATCCACGGGTCCACCAACTCATTCCCATCCTTGGTCGGCAATAAGGGTCCACGCGTTTTCCTGAGCGTGCCAAACACTCCGCTGCCGATGCACGACGCGAGGGTGTTTAGGTTGACGCTTGACTTCTGATTCTGATCAGGTGGGTCACCCCTTGTCCTGCCTGGAACGTAGAGTCCAACACGAGGTGTCTAAGATGATCCACCATGGACCACAGCTAATCTTTTGCAGTGGATACGTCGAGCCGGATGGAGAGGTTCCTTTTTCGGTTCGCAACTGTACGGGTGGACCGTTGGATACGCAATTGGATAAGGAGAGTTACCATTTCACTTTGGGCGGATTGAGCTAGTTGATCTTGCAAGTATACGCCGACGTAGAGGGAACTCGCGTCGCATCTCCCCAGACTGTAGGGCGAGTATAATAGACCCAGAGTGACTATACACGCCTAGATTTCGCATCGTGAATGTAAACGTGCTGGAGTCGTCCACTACGGTGGCATTGAAGCTGCAGTGAAGCATCTATCAGTTTGGGTGACAGTGCTTAGCAGTTCTAGCTGTCAATTAATCTGCTTTCATGAAGGTGGATTGGTGCCATATACTGGGCATAAGTTTTCTTTCAGGCAGCCTTGACTGTCGACGGCCCACTGCCAATCGTTGAAAGCAAAGCAGGCGGGGAAGATGATGGCGATATTTTCGTTCTTGGTATATGAATACCAGTTAGACTAGCTTGCTATCATTGGAACAGAGCCTGAAGCGGAGGCTGTGGAGTGAAGTAGAAAACGTGCGCCTGGGCGCTGGGCCCAATGTCATTGGCATTGGCCCAAGTGCCGGTGCCCCACTAGGCCACACTTGCCGCAACCCGGTGACAGTGTTCAAACGGTAATTACCGCACCTAGTACAAGCTTTCCCAGGATCCCTCTACTGCCAGTGGTTCAAATCTGCACGGCTGAGTTACAACGTCACCGTTTGACACAGAATTCTTGTTGGCCTCTCCTCCAATCAGGTGTTCTCAAATCTTGAGTGAAAAAGAAAGTCGAGTATTCTGATAACTTGTCGTGACTGTCATTCTCATTAATCCCAAAACACTGGATGAACTGCGCAATCAATTGACACAGCAGTTACGGTTACTAGGCTGAATAGGCTGATTCCGATAACAACCCGACGGAAGATTCTTCCTACGCAACAGACAACCGTCACTCCGGCACCCTTGCTTAGGACATGCAGAGATGGGCCATGTCAACTCCAAATCAGAGGCTCGAAAGACTCGAATAACTGCAAACACGTTTCCATTTATGCTAGTCTGCACGCGGGTAACTTGATCCAATTGATATCAATTGCAACCTGCTATTTTGTTACGTTCCCTCAAGCCACTTCTAATGATAATGAGCTCAGTCGAGAGTGGTAGAACGACCGAAGGGATGCGCGGGACAGACGGAGACGAGCGTTGTGGGAAAAATACACCAAAAGAAGAAAGTTAATTGTACGTATGTATGGTATCTCAACAGCTTTCAGCTTTCTTGTACACAATGCGTGGCACAACATTACATCTGAAAAGTATCTCGCATGCAACGTATAGCAAAATACCAAGGCAGCAAGCTATCACCGGCATACCGGCCCAACTACTCATCACTGCGCATGGAAAAAAAGGATCGACATCAATAGTACGATTAGTTACGAGGGTTACACCACCGTCTCATCAATTCTCGCGTTTCCACGCGAAAACGGTGTTCACGTCAAAGCACACGTTTCAGGCCTCACGGAAGGAGACGAATTATTAGACCAACAGGCTCTTCGTGTGGCACTTGGCACACGTCCCATTGCCTCGTGATCGGCCAGTCAGGCGTTATCCCAATTATGCCAAGCGTTTTAGCGTTGCATGATCAGCGGTGGCAGTATTACTTGCCCATATAAATGCATGGGTGGGAAAAGTATTATATCTGTCTGACTCTATAGCTCACCAATTTACCAGCGTTCAACTCGCACGATGATGTTTTCGTTCCTTACTCTCCTTCCACTCCTTACTCTGACCACGGCTGTGCCGCAGGCGAGGTCTAGTGACTGCGTAGGTACAATCACGTCACTAAGTGACGTAAGCGCCGCAGTCGAGTGTACCACCATCAACATCCATAGCTTCATCGTGCCAGCTGGAAAGACGTTCTCCCTCTCCTTGAAAGATAACACTATCGTGAATGTCTGTGAGTTTTTATTTGTTTTTCCCGCTCATTTGGTGCTTTTTGGTTGACGATTTGCACAGTGGGAGACATTCAGTTTGGGAACAAGTCCTGGGGGGGTCCTTTGTTCGAAATTCAGTGCGTCTAGATCGGAATTCTATGCGCAAGTCAATTTTTATTGACCTCGGGATACCGAAAACAGAGGGAATGATATCACCTGTGAGCATACTTTGAGCGCTTTTTGCCTCTGCCCTAATAGTATCTTCAAGTCAACGGAAACCACAAGGTGTGGGATGGCGGTGGACCTTTTTACTGGGTGAGTGATATTACGTTCAGCTACTTCAACGTCTAACGGGTCACAGGACGGCGAAGGAAGCAGTGGTGGTGCCACCAAGCCCTGTCCCATGATGAGGTACGCGAGTGCGCGCAATTAACTGAAATGATGACATTCCTAACTTGAATCCATAGCGTCCAGATGTCTGGAACTATGTCTGTAAGTGCTACGACCCGCATGGTATGGCCAAGACTGACTTCATTTTAGGCTGTTGACGTCGACAATTCCCCGGAGCGAGCCTTCTCCATAGACCCCCCCGGACAGCTGGTCGTCAGCGATTGCACTGTCGACGATAGTGAGATACTTGTTTTCTTTGTGTGATTCCATCTTTTCAAACATTTGAATGTCCAGGCGAAGGAAATTCTCCTAATGCCAAGAGCGGGAGCCATCCTGCTGGTAATGAATCATTAATATATGGAAGCACCAGAAACATTTATATAATCCCCAGGACGCAATACTGACGGTTTTGATATCAGTGGGGATGATATCACTATTAAAGGCTGGTATGAAGCGCTTATATGTCTTGCATTTATGCAGCGCTCACACGACGGCACACAGCACGGTGATCAACCAGGTATACGTGATCATATTGTGCCTCCGAAAACCCAAGTTGATTCGCTTCTCCCAAGGATGATTGCATCACTATCAACAAGGGAAAGAACATCACAATTGAAGACAATTACTGTGAGAGTGGTCACGGCATATCGATCGTACGTGATCTCATTTCTCCGTAGAATAAAATGGGTCGATATACATCATCTCCGACTACAGGGATCGATCAAATCCAACGCTGTTGTTGAAAATGTGCTCTTCCAGAGCAACAAAATTGTTGACAGGTGTTCCGTTTCTGTTAAAGCGCGAACAGTACTCTAACGGAAATCAATGGCTCCCAGCGTTCAAGCGTTCCGCATTAAGACCCAGAAATCCGCGACTAACGGTCAGGTCAAGGATATTACCTACCGCGTATGCAAATGCATCTTATTTGTCCATTACTGTGCTCATTGTGGACCCCACAACAGGGCAACACTGCGACCAACTGCACCCAGTATGGTGTGATAATCGATCAAAGCTACCCTGACACTCTTGGAACGCCTGGAAATGGTGTTCGTATATTGGTAAATAACGTTGCGCTTGTGAAGAACAAAGGATATACTTATCTTTGGTATTAAAGAACGTCAACTTCGTTGACGAAGAGACGGACGTCAGCGTCTTGGATAAGGGGGTTAGGGTTGCCGTGAACTGCGGGTATGGCTCGTGCGCTGGTATGAGGCTCGTTCAATCCAAAGAGTTGATAATGATGTATAGTTTCTGCAGGCGCGTGGAGTTGGTCATTGTTGCACACGAGCGGCGGCAAGGCTGGCCCGATGATGAACGCCGACAGTCTCGATGGTTATTCCTCCTAGATCGTTTTTCGTTTTTCTCTCCCGATACCCATACTTTCCGTCCCCTCAGGTGGTTCCGATACCATTCATTCAATTCGCGGGAACGACTGGAGCGATTGTGCAGTGCGCTTAGCTACTATTCCTTTTGCGCAAGATTTTCTCCAGGGTTGGGAAAAATTGTAGCTTTCTTTCGCCGTTCTGGAAATGATCCTTTATTTAACCACGGAATCGTCTCACAGTATACTGGCAGTACTGTAGGCAAGTACTTAGTCTGAGCACCTTATCGTCGCGCTTCCCATTCCGGGCAATCATTTACCCCTAAATATCCGAAGTTTAGAATTCGCGAGATCTTCCTTTCCTCGCCTCCGATGAGTACACTCTATTTCGACGCGTACGACTTTTGTGGACTTTGTTCCATGCAGAGCTCTTTCTGTAACTGCGAAATTTCCTATTCTCCCTGGTCGAATTCGATGTCTTCGTACCCGTTGGGTGCTCTCGAAGAATCGGCCTGCGGTTTCGATACTGACGCTGAAGAACCACCCTGTGGTACGATAGACACTGACGGGAACTACTTTCTAGGAGCCGTTTCTCTCGATATGGATCACTCGATGCACTGGCCGATTCATGGGCCAAAGCTACCCTGTGCAGCAAGCACTCCGAAGAACAATGGCTACACCGAACAACAGGAATCACCAGGGGCGACACCACCTCCAGACTCTTCCTCACCTGACTGCATCTGGAAGGCCTCCTCACCATTTTCGACCGATTTGGCTTTGTCGGTATCACCACGCGGTGATGACGTGAATGTGGACCTCGGACTTGGACAATGGCGCGTCAAAGCACCTGTAGCATATAGCGACGGTGCGGACTCGAATGGCTCCATCTCTCCTGCCACGACGTGGGCGAATCCCTCTCCTTCACCAACCCCCAAGTCTCGAGGACACAAAGTTTCCTACTCTCAACCCGATATGATGGACCCTCCTTCTCGATCCAACTTGAAGTTGCACTGCCAGGATGGCCTCCAAGGAACCTTCTCGATACCTGTTTCTGACGCTTCTCAAGGACACCCTGGTGCGAACTACGAACGGCCAATCGTGGCAGACGACGTTCCAGCTAACGTGCAGGATATATGCGCAGGAACGGCCCGAGAATTTGTAGACGAAACGACCGGGGTCGTCAAGCGATCCAGTATCAACAGTGGCGCTGTGCTGAGGCGAATCATACCTTCTCGTCGCAAGCAAACCATCCTTCCCAGTCCTCCCGTTGTCGTCTTGCAGTTTTCTGGGGAACGTCAACCTAACTCGACGCAAGGCAAAGAGAACGATCGGCCCGACGATGCCACCACTACAAGTAATGAATCGAACAGCAAGAGTGGTGTGATAATCTCGAACATCTCTCCTCGGGAGGTGTCTGTTCTCACTGCCTCACTCCGATACAATCACCTGAAACGATACCGGTCCTCCTCTGGAGAAGACGACACAGAACCGAAAAAGGCGAAGCTTGATCGAACGGTGGAACCACAAGTTTGCAGTGCTGGTGACGCGAACGTCGAACCCAGATACCAAGCCACCGAACCTGCAAGCATACGGCGCGCGCGTTCATTGAGATCGGAGGTCTCTGCATGCTCGCAGGAAGAATTGATGGTACGCTTGCGGTTACCGTGTATTCACCTTGACCACCGCTGACTGCAGTGTGCATCTATGCGCTTCTCTCGTCCAGGACTCGCTGGCTTCACGACCTGTCATAGAGAGTTATGATCCACCGACGGTCCCCAGCACCCCGCTTCCAGACTCTGTGGAATACGCCAGGTCGAAAGCAAACCCATTGGTTCGAACGATAGCGGTATTCCGTCGCCGATCTTTGAACATACCCAAGATTCCCCCGGTACCCGTCATCGCACCGCCGCCGGATATCCCGTATCCCGTCGTCTATAGCGCCGAAGACCTCGCGATCAACCGCATCAAGGCACTCCTCGTCAGGGAACGCTCAGAGCGCGAAAGGGATGATCTGATTATCCACGACGAGAAACGAATGCAGCGATTGGCAATGACCGATACGACCTTTCCGCGACGAGACAGCGCGAGCACAGCCAATTCGAGCGACGGCTGTTGTAGCCAATGGGAATCAGAGTTGTCGTGCTCCGCGGCCGAGTCACAGGAGAGCCAGGGTTCCGCGCCACGCCTGAACATCCAATCTACGCAGCAGCATCACGTCGTAGGTCGGGAAGCTTGGTCCAGTGCATTCGGTATCACCGACGAGTTTCGGAACAGGATCACGGGATGGATGATGGAGGTGAGCCGAACGTTCGGAATGCATCGTTGTGGTTTGATACAGACCTCGTTTCATTTTAGATACTCCCAAATAACCCGGTCCCAGACGAGAAATCTGGACGTCCTCTCGGTACCGATCTTTACGACCAGCTTGCCAGCTCACCGCAGACACGATTCCACGCTGCGCAGTTGTTTCATAGGTACTTTCTTCTTCCAGACAAGGTTCGGTATTGGAAAAATGCCTGGGGTCAAGAACTTCCCAAAAGGGAGCTTCTGGAATGGAAAGAGATGTCCGATTTAGAGCGGCAAGTCTGGGATCTCGCAGTTGCATGCATGGCGTTGAGTGTCAAGGTACGCATCGTTTAATTTTCGTTCTAGAAAATGGAGGGAGATTAACTCGATAATTGATAGTTTCATCGTGACTGCCTCCCGCCCCTCGGACCTATATTCGCAGCCGAGTTCGTCGGTCTCGCATCCCACTCGATGAGTTGTCGGGCCCTAGAAGTGAGTATTCGATGCTTTGAACCAATGCGGCTGCTGAATTTGCGAACGGCCAGCTGGCACAACGTGATGTTATGAACAGCCTCCAGTTTATGCTGGGGAGTTGTACGCCACAAGATGTCTTGGATGAGCTGTGGGATGCGCTACCTACTTTGCGCAGGGTAACTGCGTTGATCAAAAACGGTTGGCCAGCCATTCAGCGCGTGACTTGGAAGAAGCTGTTCGATTCGTTTCTTGGTAAGCACAAATCCGTTATACCCAGTGATTCTCGACCCTGCTACATGATGCGATGGACAGAACCAGACGTGCTGCAGTATCCGGTCAGCATGCTTACAGCCGCAGCGATGCTGGACAGCTGTGTTGCAGCAGTAGCGTCGTCGGAACTGTTTGGCGAAGCGATGTGCCTGGACGTCACCTTGGACGTCATGGATGTCCTGCAGATTTCCGATGTGAGTCTGAATCTTGCTTTACCTCCGTGTGGATATTGGCTGACGTCGCGGATTGCGCAGATGGAACTAAAAGAATGCAAGAAGTGGTTGAAAAGTGTCGGTCAGAAGTAGAAAAAACATACCTTCATTGTTCTCTTGTGTTTGCTATAATTTGGACTTTTGGACGTAGAGTTGTAAGATACTTACCTGTATAGTCTGCCTACTAATGTATGTTATGATTGTGTCGATGACCTTGGGGGAATGCACGATCATATAGGGTCGAACATAATCCAGACTCGATTAGCAGACCAGAACGAGATCGGGGCCGTGTGTATTTTCTTTGTTGTTAATTCCCGGGAGGAAGCTGGAACTTCTGGGGACTCAGGAGGCGGGCGGCAGATCGTGAGCAACCTGAAAGAAGACATCTATCTGTCTAATTTTCCCGCCACACGAGCGTCGCTGATACCTTCGAGTAAGGTAACGTGGTTTGGAGGGTGACAAAAGAAGACGATACTACCATCAAGATTACTTGAGAAGAGTTGTCAGTTTGAAGGACCGGAGATTGGGCCACGGCCAGCGTGGGAAGAAAAAGTGAATTCGCCGGCGGGGCCCCATTTGGCCAAAGGTGAGAATTTGGAAGCGGAATCGCATCGTCGTCGCCTGTGTCGTCTTACGTTCTCTCCCAGAGTATTCTTTTTGTTCTCCTTGTCTTCTTCTCTTACGACCGTCAGGACGACTACGACCAACCTGTTCCGCTAGCCCAACGTGCTTTTTTTCTTGCTGCTATCGAAACGCTCCGCCAGTTCATCTATACCCGATACCAACAGTCAACTGATACCTCGCGCATAAAAATCTGTAAAATCTGCGCAGTGACATCCCTCCGATCTGAAAAAAAATATGGCCCCGGGTCCCAAGACGGGTCCAGCACTATTTCTTGGACTCGAGCTCGCTACCGATCAGCTCCGCGCGTCTATCGTAGACGAGAGTCTGGAGCTCGTGGGAGTCGAGTGTGTCGACTTTGATTCCGAATTGGCTGAATATCAGTGAGCATCATTCCGTGCATACCTCCACTCCCACCGATCATTCTTTATTTTATTTCAATGTTTTCCCTGAGTTTTGCGCTCTACTGCGTTCGTGCTCGTGGCTGACTCTTGACCAGGACCCAAGGCGGCATATTTACAACCCCAGGAGATGCTTATACCACCCCAGTCGATATGTGGGTCAAGGCCCTGGGTGCGTACATTTTTGCGGAACCAAATTCTCAGGTATCAACATTTACTAATTTAGCCTTTTTTCAAATTATTTCTTCGATCGCCACTCTATTTTCACGTGTCTCGATATCCTTTACACGACACTTTGATTTTTTGCAGATTTTATCCTAGAAAAACTTTCTAGGAATTATGACGTGACGAGAATAAAATCAATTGGTGGCTGTGCTCAGGTGTGTACTAGGACGTCATCGCCATCATTCTTCTCTTTTTTTGTTTGTCGGTAATCCGACCATTGATGGTCATCTTTTCGTAGCACACCGTCGTTTGGTGGAAATCGACCCCGATACTTACTTTCCCCGCATTCGACCCGCGACTTCCACTGCATTCCCAACTTCCTCCGAATACCTTTTCTCTAGCCAACACCCCCGTCGCACAAGACACGTCGGCACACACCCATGCCTTGGCCCTCGAAGCCCTCCTCGGAGGCCCAGACATTATGGCTGCGCGCGTCGGCACGTGTGCCAACGCGTCGATCCTTGCGGCGCAGCTCCTCCGCATTCGGGAGTCTTGGACCTCGGACGTGTGGGCGCGCACAGGCAAAGTGCAGCTCGCGAGCACATTTATGGCAAGTATGATCGTTGGCGAGTGGGTCAATATGGGCGAGGCGGAGGCATGTGCGACGGGCATGTGGGCGCACGTTGGCGGGCAAGGTAGTTCAACCCCAGGAGGAGGACATTGGGACGAGGGCGTCCTCGAGATCGTCGGTGGTAGTCTGGAGGAGGGACGGAGGATCCGAGGATGGCTTGGCGACGTCGACCTCGCGAGCGGTAGGAAAGTTGCCAATGTGTCGCGGTATCTGTGTGAGAGATATGGGTTTGAGCCAGGTGCGTGTATCTCATCATGTGCTTGCCAATTGGACGTTCAGAGTCGATTTGCGTCTTCGCTTTTAGATACGGTCGTAACGCCGTTTACCTCTGATTATCTTTCTACGTATCTTTCTCTCTGTCCGTCGCCTGGGGACGCCGTGCTATCGTTTGGGCCCATGGATACCCTGCTTACACCCGCACAACACTATCACCCCACTCGCCTTTACACCCTATTTCCGCACCCCGCGCAGGATGCTGGAGAAAAGCGAAGATACATCACCATGCTGACTAGCAGGTAAATTTGTTGCAAGAATGCCTTTTTTCGATGCGTTGTTTAACGTTTGTTCCAGAAATGCCGATGTCCCTCGTGCCCTAGTTCGAGATATGTACACCAAGAGCTGGAGTGCTTTCGACCGTCTGGTCGCTATCGTTCCTCCTGGTGGCTCAATTGGGTACGTGGAGACCATCTAAGAATTTGCATTTTGATCATGAGTTGCGCGCGGTGCCGTCCATAAACAGGCTCGACGACAAACTTTTCAGCTTTTGGTTGTTGCAAGGGGACAGCTATCCGTTATCACACGTAAAGGGAATCTACCGCTTCGAAACGGGCGTCAAAGTGAACGAATTCAGAGATCTCCGCGCAAATCCCCGATGTCTGTTAGAGAGTCAGGTTCTCTCGTTCCGTGTCCGATGGTCCCGGATGATATCGACCGGCGTGCTCGGGTCCAACATCAACCGCAATCGTGGGAATGTGCAGACGCCGGGGCCGAGTCCCATCGCACCTAACAATCGGGCCACGAGTCTTGGCCTGCCATTTGATCCGTACGACTACTCACCGTTGCCCGCCCGGATGTTGGTCACGGGGGCAGCAGCCAACTTTCCTTCGGTAGCCAATCTGGTCGGAGACGTTTTCAATGCGCCGGTGTTTATGCCGAACTCGCAAGTCGACTCTGCCCAAGTCGTGCCCCACCGGAATGCTCCCGCGAACGGATTCCCCAGTCGAGCATCCCTCGGTGGTGCGTATTTTGCGCGCTGGATCTGGGGCAAGGAGCGCAACTCTGCCAGCGGTGGATCTGGGGCTGGGAGAGGCCTTGGTGGGTTTGAAGACGAGATACGAAGGCTGCTCGGGAAGCGGTGGGTTGCGTCCGGTGGCATACCGCTGCGCACTAACGTCAACGCACCTCCGGGCGGGAACGGCGGGAGTGGTGCCAACAGTGGAACGAGCACACCGTATGGTCACCCGCGATCAGGCCTCGGTTCCACAATCGTCGTGGAGGAAGAAGAGGAGGAAGTGGAGGAGATGGAACGCAGCGTCGGGATGCTTAACGCGTCAGTATTTGCAGGCGGGTTTGCAGACCGGGATCTGGGACGGGATATTGGTCGGATGCGAACGCTCACCGGGTCGACCGTGGACACCACGACGAGTGCGGGTTCTGGAGCACCTTCCACAGCATTCACGACGCCCGAGCTAGGGGGCGGTGTCAGTCCAGGGGGGAACAATAATAGCAATAACGCCGCGCCACAGACAACGAGTCTGACTCCTGTGACTGCGATGCCGACGGCCGATTCGGAGGCACAGATCGGCTTGGCCAAGGTAGCTGAGGCGGACGTGGACGCCTTTATGACGTACGCGGCCATCGTTCCCGAGTATTGCAGGCTGGAGAGCATGCTGTGCAAAACCCTCGTGTGATGGTGACCCGTGCGTGCGTCTTTTCGACGTGGATCTTGCCTTTCTTCCATACGTCTTATCGTTTACCTTTTCTTTCTTTCTCAATTAGCAGGGAAGCTAGTGTGGGGAGATACATATAGGAAGCTATCAGTTGACTGATCTGACAATTCATGGTTATCCTCCATTGTATATTAGCAGGCTCTCACCGTATGCGTTTGGGTTCGAACCGGGTGGGGTAGGGATGAGGTCATCAAGGTCCTGAATTCAGTGACGTTCTGTTGACGCCAAGCGAGATAGGGGTCCAGTAGACGTCAGCCGCCCCTCTGAGCACTATAAAACCGATCCAATCGTCTCCTCTTTCTTTCTTTCTTCAGTGCACCATGTCCAACGTTCAAGCGAACACTACCTACTCTCTCACTAACGCCAAGGGCGGTACATGCCTCGACCTCTCTGGCGCTGACAACGTTTCCAGTGGGTATCCTCCAGTCTCGTCCCTCACCAACTCATTTCCCCGACAGTCATCGGATACGGGTTCCACAATGGTGCTAACCAAGGGGTACGCCTCCTCTTGCCCCGCCCATCGACTACCGTTCCCCCTTTTCAAGAATTGCTAATAATATGACCACATCCCGCTTTTGAACAGTGGACCTTTGAGAGCGCCAGCGACGGGGCATTTAACATCAAGTCCCGGAGCGGCCAGTACCTGTCTGCCGCCGGTGAACCGAGCAATGGGCAAAAGGTCGTTGCTGGGTCTTCTCCGTTTGCATGGCGCGTCGAGGACGTGCAGGGTGTTGACAACGGGGTGAGGTGAGTGTCTCCTCCGATTCGCGCTTTGGTTCGCGACCAGCGCGTTCATCGTTTCATTCACCAGAATCATGCCGGCGAGCAACACCAACTTTTGCGTCGACCTCTCGGACCACGGGAACTCGACGCCTGGTACCCCTATCGAGCTGTGGGGCCGTTGGGAGGGCGAGAACCAGGTATGGAAGTTGCAGAAGGTTCAGTAAACGTTTTATTGGGGTCTGGCGATGGAGAGTGTAAGTGTAAGATTAAGGGACACGACACGTTACTTGAATTATGATTATTTGTGGTGAAGCCTTGTACAGTACATCTCTAGACTTGACTTATTTTGAGTATCCCGAAGCCTTTGTTGGACGTGCGGTGCAATGCCAGTGCTTAGACGAAGCAAATAAGTATGTACAGTACTTACGAACGAACGTGGCAGAGTCTCTACCACATCACCGAGTGGCGGTGACCACTTTCGAAGACCGACAAGCTGATCGTGGGGGCCGGCGGCGGGCGGCGGGCTGTCGGGGGCCCGGGGTAACTCTCCGAAATGCTACCGTGACTGACATACGGAAATTCCAGAATCGTGGTTTCGCTCTCTGGTCAAACAGTGTCGTTTTTTTTGGACTCCAGTAGGAGCGAGGTATGGGCTCTTTTTTTCAGTGGCACTAACCGTAGTGCCAGTGTATACGATCCAGAATCAACGTCTAGACGCTGACGTCGAAGCTCGTTCTTATTTATGGCGCCCGCTCTTCTCTGTGGTGCCAGTGTGGTCACCAGTTCGCCGGTCACACACTGTCACCGACCTTCTCATCGGCCTATTGCCAGTCCCGAACCCCATCATCTTCCGTTCCACAATCTATTTATGTGAGTGTTTGGCGGGCTGAAGAGTGATTGCCTCCGCCGTGAGCGCATCAAAGGGGATTTATATAAAGCAGCAAGTGGACAAAAACTTGCGGAGGGAATAAACAGTCGCAACTGCCTCATGATGGCACCCTGCTTGCAACGCAAATACATCGATCTCATCCACTATGCATCCTCCGAGTGGGTCAACTGGGGCTCCCTTGGCGACATCCGAGTTCGTAGTGTCATTCAAGTTGTGGGTAACACGCGCATTCTGATTTGTTTTGCTTTCGATCGATAGGTTGGCGCCTATGGCTCTATTGACCAGGAAACAGGGGATTTTCAGGTAGAAGGGAACATCTATGATCCCGAATTCCAAGCAGAGCTCGACGAGCATGGTGTAGAGGTGAACATGTCCGATTTCCCACCTCAGGAAGGTCAGGTGGAGGATGATATCATCATTGCCTCCCAAGGAGTCAAGTGTGGCGACTCTTACTTGTGCGTATATTGTTATAATCGTCCTTGCTATACGGCTTGACCAAGAGGATGCAGTTGTAAACGCTGTCACCAAAGTCATACTCGCCGTCAACTTGTCGATGGACAGTGGATTCTCACTTTCAAGCATGGCAAGCGAGGCGGCGCCCTCATCATGCACAAACCGCGCCAAATTTTACTTCCTAGTGCGGTACTGGAACCCCTCTACCGGATCGATAAGCTGAGGGATAAATGGCTTGTCACGAGCACCCATGCGTGCCCTGCATACTCTATGTACTTGTCCGACAAATGTAGGCTGACCTTTTCCCTTTGTTCCTTGCACGTTATTAACTGGTCGGTGATATAGCTGGTGACAAGGTCACTCTCACTTATGTACCTAAATGTCCTATCGCTGGAGTCACTGTCACAGACACCGACGCTTGGCATGTTAACACCCCCGGTCTCTTTCGCAAAGCGTGTGATACATCTGGAGACCACTCATACATACCTCTATTTGAAGCCAAACAGCCCATTACTAGGCACGTTGAACAGGATTCCCCGAGTGATTTGTTAGTATAGTTACCATTTGGAGAGTCGCGGAAATAGCTGACCCCAGCCATGTGTTTATGCCAGGTGGCAGACAACATTTCCACCATGGGAACCACTCGACGAGGATGGTGAAGAAGACCCTATTGATGTAGTGAGTGTAATGCAGTTACAATATTCGTTTTCAGCTTCTTACAATATGCACTCCAGAACATGGAGGACTCGGATGGTGATGTTTTCGAATAGGTGCTGCGGTAAAGTTCAAGCCTACCGACAAGCCCATGTCATGGACCTCAGCCGAGTACAAGTGCGAGAGGCGGATCTGCAGCAATCCACATGGATAATACAGAGCTGTATGGCACCTCGTATTCGGACACGCCGTCACAAACTTGTCAAGCTTGTATACACGTGGAAGGCAGATGCTTGGCAAAAAAACCTGTAAACTCAAGCAAGATTGGAAAATATCTTTGAGCCCTCTACCAATAGGTATCCGGCCACAGTGCTACTAGGTGAGGCGATGAGGTCGAAGACATGGAAATATAGATATTTCATTTGATGTTGTGGGCAAAACGGCGAAAATTCGTCAATGGGAGAGATAAAAATATGCTGTGCCATGATTTGTGCACTCGCTTGAACAGAGACTGACTGGTAGTGGGGTGACGCGGTGTTTCCACGCGGCCCACCGGGCCTGAGGGAACGTAGCTAACCCCCTCACCTGCTGAAACGGCATAACTCGCCTCGTCGTCCAGACGAGCGCGAGAGGGTATTGCGCGGCAATCTGTGTGGACAATACGGACCCGCATGACACCTCGCATGTGTTGGCGAAGAACCTGCAAATGGGAGAAAGCTTGGAGTGTATCTCGTTTAGTCACGGTTATATATATAGTCCCACAAAGACGGGTGACTCGGAACCGAATCATGCCTGTGTTGAAATGGCGAGAATTTGAGTTCGGAGTCACTCACCAGTGCATTGTGGACTCATTCGAAGAGCCTAGACATATCTATAAGCAAGCGCGACATGAAAGGTGGGTTCTGGTTGACGTTGTAAGTAAGTACTTAGTAGAGGCGATGGCACTGGCAACTTTTCGGTCAACTTGAATCGGACCGCGCTAAACTCCGTGCACGCGTGCAAGTTCTGTGGCCTGTGCTCAACTGTCATGATTCATCTGCTAGTCCAGGCCCTGTTCGGACTTGGAGCTCTGTTGCTCGTCATCGAGGGTTTGCGCAAATTTCTAGGACGGCCCAGTACCAGCCAACTTCGACCACTACCGCTCCCACCTGGTCCAAAGCCGCTTCCTTTCATTGGCAACCTGCTCAACTTGAACACGTCCAGACCCTTTCTCTTGTATACGGCATGGTCCAAGAAGTATGGTAAGCCTCTTTTCTGCTCTCACTGATACCCGATGCCTGAGTAGTCATACGACCTTGACGTGGGGCGGCGATCTTCGGAACAGGTGACATTGTCTATATGCGCGCCATGCACAAGGAGTTCGTTATATTGAACTCGGAAGAGGTTTCCAACATGCTGCTCGAAAAACGTTCGCAGAAATACTCTGATCGACCTGTGTTTTCTGCCGCAGACTTGTTTGGTTGGGAATGGCCAACGTCCACCGCGCGGTATGGGCCGAGGTTCAGGTTACACCGACGACTGCTACACCAATTTTTCAATGCCCAGGCGGCGCTCACCTATCGTCCCAGACAATTGCAGAAGGCGTACGAGTTGATGACGTATCTGTTGGACGACCCGTTAGGTTACACAGCGCATATCACCAAGTCAGTCAGTCCTTCGTTGAAGCCTCTACACCACTATCCCTCTGTAAACCCAGCATCCCCGCGATCATCGATCATTTGGTGGTGCTCACGCTCGTTCTTGTACAGGTTCTCGGCCGCCGTGGTAATGGAGGTTACATACGGGTACGATACCAAGGGCGATGAGACATTCGTGACTGCGATGCAACGTGCCGCTGACATTCTTCTGCACGTTGCTACAATTGCAGTGTTTGCCCTATGCGACGCATTTCCGTTTAGTCAGTATTTCGTTGGATTTGAGAATATCCTTCTCATTGATTATTGACGTGCGTCTAATGTAGTCAAGGCATTCCCAGCATGGATTCCGGGGATGGGGTTCAAGACTCACGCCGTCGAGTGCCGGCGTCTCACGGTCGAGGCAGTCAATGCACCGTACGAGTGGGTCAAGCAGCGCATCGTACGTCCTGAAGCGAGTAGCCCTAAAAATTCGTGGTGATTGACGAAGAGTATTTCAGGCGAAAGGGTTGGCGGCGCCATCCATGGTTGCTGATGCAATCACTCGATATCGTCTGGAGGATGATTCTAAAGACCCCGAGCTCGTACAAGCCATCAAGGACTCTGCTGGAACGCTATATGCCGGTAATTTCCTTTTTGCGCGTGCCTTTATCCTTCGAGACTGATAACCAGTGTCCACTAGCTGCAGTCGAGACGGTTCGATTCGCTTTCCTCTTGTTTTGAATCGTGAAGTGATTTCGTCGTTCAACAGACCAACGCAACGCTTGTTATCTTTATCTACCTCATGATGAACCACCCAGAGATCCAACGACGTGCACAGGCAGAGATCGACAGCGTGGTCGGGTGTCAACGATTGCCAGACTTCGAGGACAGGGCATTGTTGCCATATGTAGATGCCATCATGCGGGAGACAATGAGGTGGCACCCAGTCCTGCCCATCGGTGCGTTTACTTTGAAGATGGACTCAAGTTTGTGGATCCGTTGACGTTTTTCAAGGACTTCCCCATGCGACCAGCGAAGACGATGTTTATGAAGGGTACTTCATTCCCCAAGGTTAGTTGCGCATTCCAACGGTTCAAGTGGCTCTGCTGGACTATTTTATGCGCGCGCAGGTGTGACGATCATCCCCAATATCTGGTAAGAATCGAATTACCACTATCTTCATGTGGGAACGACGATGGCTTTGGTAGGGCAATGTCCCGCAACGAGAAAAAGTATCCCAACCCCGAGGCGTTCATGCCAGAGCGGTTCTTGGACAAGGATGGTAGTCTGAACGAGGACAAGGTTCCATGGATATTCGGGTTTGGGCGTCGAATCTGGTACGTGGATGTTGATTTTCTTGCTGATTATTCGCGTTTTGTTGTGTTGTGCTGAGAACGGCACGCGCCTATAGCCCTGGAAGACACGTCGCGGAAGTGTCACTGTGGTCAGCGATAGCGTGTATCCTGACATTGTTCACTATCGAAAAGATGGTGGGGTCTGAAAAGGTCGAGTGGACGACAGGCCTTTCGAGGTGCGTGACCATGGCTGCTCCGGTTGTCTTGTCGGAAAGGAGGTATGCACGCGCTGATGGGTGTAATTACAGTCATCCGCTTCCTTTCCCGTGTAGATTCATGCCGAGGGACAAAGGGATGGATGCTCAGAAGCTCGCATCGCTAATTTATGCAAGCCGCGTCGACTTGTAACATATCTTTTGTTTCTCATGCTGTCGTTTGCCTGCCACCGTGGGCAGGCCCGAACTACTCATCATGCCCTGCACCTTTCTTGCCGAATCAAAGGGCCATAGTTGAGGAAAGCAACAAATAGATTTGAAATCGTGACCAATAGGACGATGCACCGTGGCACAGCGCGAGCTCCCAATCGAATTACCAACTCGTTCTCACTCAGCCAGTGCGCCGAACCCCATTTGTTCTTCATTTCGTGTCATACATTGCGCCAGCATGCAAATTGGGCAATTCACTATCACACGAAGTTTATCCACTCACTATTATTCGTTTTCTGGTGAGGATTGCAATGGACCCTACCAAGCAGAAATGTGCGCTCTTCAAGCCCATCAAGGTCGGCCATATGAAACTTGAGCACCGCGTCGTTCTCGCTCCCATGACTCGCGTGCGAGCGCATGTCTCCCATGTTCCCGGCCCTCAGCAAGCATCCTACTACTCTCAGCGTGGTTCTGTTCCAGGTACTCTACTCATTACGGAGGCCACAGTCATTTCCTACGACGCAGGAGGCGCATCCAATGTACCGGGTATCTATACCGACGCACAAATTGAAGGCTGGAGAGAGGTGCGCATTATTTCTCCCTCTCCCGCTGATCCGTCCCACACTCGTGTAACGGCGTGATCGCAATCGCTCCAGGTTACGAAGGCAGTCCATGCCAAGGGATCGTACATCTTTCTCCAGCTGTGGGCTTTGGGTCGGGTCGCCGATATAGATTTTCTCGAGAAACGGGACCCCCCTTCGCCGTACGTCTCTGCCTCGCCCGTCATGTTGACTGGCCAAGCAAAGCCGCCTCGTCCGTTGACCGAAGCTGAGATCAAAGAATATATCACCGCGTACGCCAATGCAGCCAGGAATGCCATACACGTTGCCGGGTTTGATGGGGTGGAAATACACAGTGCATATGGCCACCTCTTGGACCAGTTCCTTCAATCCATGTCCAACAAGCGCACAGACATGTGGGGTGGGGACGAAGAAGGCCGCACCAGATTTGCAAGGGAGGTCGTCGACGCTGTCGTGGATGCGGTCGGCGAAGATCGTGTTGGTATTCGTATCAGTCCTTGGAGTACTACACACGGTGAACTTTTTGCGACATTATCAATCTACTACTTGACGTCGTGCTCATTCCGAATGTGCTCCAGACATGAAGATGCTGGATCCCCGACCGACTTTTGCGTACCTCGCTACCGCTCTACGTGACAAGCACCCAAGGATGGCATATCTACACGTGGTCGAGCCCCCCGTGCGTAGGGACGTGGACAACGTGATCCCGAGCACAGAAGAAAACAGTACCTTTTTACGAGAGATTTGGAATGGTGGTGAAGACGGCGGGGAGAGAATCTTTATATCTACTGGCGGATATACCCGGGAAACAGCACTACGCATAGCCGAGGAAAAAGGAGGACTTGTCGCGTTCGCCCGGCTATATATATCCAACGTGCGTTTCCCCACCTTTTTTCTTTTCGTTCTGATCCCCTGCGCTGACGTGTTCACATGTCGTTGACTAGCCTGATCTCCCCTGGCGTCTCCAGAGGAATCTACCCCTTACGCCTGTGGACCATTCAGTGGCCCACCAGTCAGGAAATTTGACGCCTCTGGGATACACTGATTGGTCGTTCGCGGATGACTTCAATGGAATAGATAGAATGACCTGAGCGAAGGTCTTTAAACTCGATGTCGGACGTATTTATACATGGTGATGCTTGCTTTTTGGGGAACACTAGACATGTAGAGCGCTCGCGTCTGCGGGGGCGCAGAGGTAGCTACTAGCGCATGAGTCCACGCGTAAGAAGTTGATTGGCATTGGATGAATGACGACATTGTCCAAGCGATCCTAGTTGGTCCAATGACTTCACCATTCTGGCCGTCTCTTAAGATCTCAAGATCGGATCTGTATCACCGTCAGGGGCCAAATAGTTATATGCCCCTACCGTTACTGTCAGAGATAATCAACAGGCAATACATATACATGTCAGTCTCAGACACCAAATCACGATCAGCCTGGATCATTCGTACCCTCACTCGTACACCTACGCAACTGCGTACACGACACCTATGACGAGCGCGATCGCACCGCCGACGAATGTCATAAATTCCCAAGGGAACGACTTAGATACGTCCGGTGACCCCTTCGGGCAGTGCTTCGCATGCGCACGCTTTTCCTCCAGCTTCATTACTGCCGTCCGCTTGTCCTCGGGATCGTACGTCACGCCGTTCTGCCCAAGCACGACAAAAGAGGGGTAGTTTTGTTCGTACCATACCTCGATCTGCAAGGAAAAAGAAAGACGCGTGTGAGTTTCAAGCAACTGAACGAGTCTGGTAAATGAATCCGACCTTGGAACACATGACAGAGATCCGGAGGAAGCTGGGGTCCTGTGGCCTGGCTTTGTGGTGAATCTTGCGTGCAAATTCCCGGAAGATGAGGGCGACTTCACGCAGATTCGTAGATCGCATAATCAACTGCGCAACATAGTACTGGTCAATCTCTAGTGTACGAATGTGACGGGAGTGAACTCATACACGATAAACCTCGGCCTTTCTGATCTTCAGGGTGCATTGGAACATCTCCGGGTTCATGAAGCACAGAGTGAGCGTGGCCATGGCCATAACGACAGGTGTTGCGCAGCACACGAAGATGTTCTGGTTCTTGAGGAGCCTGAGGTAATCCAATGAGTTGCATGCGTGACGAAGAGCGTCCAAGACCATTTCGCTTTGTGCCCATGTTGCACGTTCCAGATTTTCTTTCTGGTACAACTCCATCAGGTCGTTGAAGCCGTATTTGCCCCAGATCTCTTTGGGCCAAAAGAAACGCTTCTCGTCGGCATCTTCGCGGAAATCACGGATGATGTTTGTCTTCTGGAGCAAGAGACCCATCGAGTTGGAGAGTCCGAGTTCCTTGCAGAGCCATGGGGCCTCTTTACCCGAGGCAGACCAAATGGCCGTGAGGCCTTCGCCCACGAGGCCTGAGACATAGTGACAATATAAGTCATACTCGGCAATGGTCTCAATGTATATCATGCCAGTGGCAGCGGCCTTGTGAGTATAATCGGCCATCCCGATTTCCATTTTCGCACACACGTCCAGGATGATGTCGCGGTACCTATTCACCTTTCATTACCAAACGAGTCGTCTCGTTGACCGAGAGGGACGCACTCTGGTTTGAGAAAGTTCACTTCCTCCACTACCATACCATAGTCGACCAAAAGTTGTCGGTCTTTCTCATTGGGGCCACTTTCCGTAAAGTTCCAACCAGGTGTGACGGTCTTTTCGTGGAATGATCGTAAAATGAGTTGCTTGACCTCGTCGGGAATAGTCATGTCGTCCTCGATAGTATCTAATCCACGGAGCACGAGATAATACATGCAAATCTGCCATACGAGCACGTTAACGTGAGCAGAACACGAACAAACTACGCCCATGGAAGGGCGAGCACCTAGATACACACTGTTCGGGCAAGGTCCCCGTCTAGTTCCTTGATGATCGGGGAGAAGCTTCTACTCGTCAAGTCCAGCAAATCCCAGCACCGACGCATGCTTTTCCTGTCCCATCCCGAAGTACGGTGCTCGTGTTGCGCGGTGATATCCCGTTTCTGCCTATGAAAAAGATGGAACTGGACGACAGTCACGAAGTCACCGGGGTGCGTGAGCAGGAGGCCCAGCATAGATACAATTTTTCCGACAGCCATCATTTGGAGGTAGAAAGAGAAGCAGAAGGACGTTGGGGGGATGCTGCAAAGAGTGGGTGCGCACTGCGCGACCGATTTTGCGACCGAAGAAGAGGGAAATAGTGCGGTGTAGGACCAGTTCGCTTAGTGTACGTACTGTCATGTCAGCTTCATCACAGTACTAATGAGAGGGTTGTTCGGGCGAGAGAAGAGATTTATGAGGAGTCACATATCATACAACGATTAAAACTGATACGGAGGACGGGCCATCAAGGGGGACGCATCAACAGACTTGGGAGACATGTGCTTACTGCATCTGGGGAAGATAAGTGGTCAGGAATGCGTCGAAACATGCGATGTACGAGACAGATCGAACTTGAGCCCAGACTTTTCAAGTACATTGTGACAGAGTGCGATATGTTCACGGGCGGTATGTATCAAGTATGTATGTACTTGGTACGACGAGGGTTTTGTGTCGCATGATTACGTAATTACAATTCCACTGGTGACATTTTGGCAATGAGGACGGGGAGAGATGCCTGTATCGTGATTTGAAACAAAATACAGGCAACTCTATTTGACAAGCACTGGACCTCGTAAGAAACACCATCCCCACAGGGGATCAAATTCAGAAATGTGCCCACGATGGGATTCACAGCTCACGCACGACGTGGTTCGAAAACCACGTCACGTACTCATCTTTGGGCAGCACGACCGGCACTTTGACTTGTCCTACGTTCTTGTTGCCCTCGTCGAGTTTCAACTGCAAAAAATCACTGAACGTCCCAGGCCGGACGAGCCGTATAGTTGGCTTTCGAAAATGGTCGCTCCTGAGAGAATAAGGAACGTTTGGGTTTAATTTTTTCAGCGCATCCAAAACTCGGTCCGGGATACTGAACACAAGATCGGAGGCTAATGAATGATTTGTTAGCAAGGTGCACAACGGAAAGAATACAGGGGAAAGCTTACCCTCGTTACCGGCAAGCTCGACAAAGAACCCAATAGTACTAGGCAACTGTCGTTCGTCAATTGTCGCGGTCCAACCGAAGACGTTGACATGAGGCATGGACGAGATGGCAGAGGACATTGCATCCCTCAGCTCTTTCTCGGTGAGCATAAAAGTAAGGAATCGCATGACCACGCTAGTGACAGGCCGGTCAGCAAAAGCATGTTGGGCATTTGTGAATGCTCACCTGCGACGCTCAACAAATCTCATGATGGGAATACCATCTGTTGGGTCAAACCCAGCGATCTCGATCACATCTCCCAGACGATAACGCCATAGGCCATCAGAGTTCGTTGCCACGAGTTCATATCGTTTCCCCGCCTCAACCTCCCACTACCATGTGGATTAGTGACTAGCCTCGTTTCAGATAGCTCCGACTTACGAGTTGCGAAAGTGAATTGACCGAGTCGCTGCTCTCTTTGCCGCTCTTTTCAATATCCAGGAACTCGAAGATGTGGCTTTTTGAGAACTTGTACAGGTTCAACTCCGGTGGATTGTAGACTAACCCGGCCCTTGGGGCCTCTGTGGATCCATAGCCACTAGAACATATCTCCGTGTTGGGACCAAGATACCATTGAGCCTCCACGGGAACATCAGGGTAGGTTGATGAAAGACGCGGATCATAAACGCACCAATGGAACATGTGATGCGAACGAACCGCTACCATCGCCAATGACCAAACGCAAGTTAGGCCAGACGTGACCGCACCAACCTGGACAACTAGAAGGGCGACCGAGACTGCGCAGCTCCGCCGCACGTTCAGGGTCTGGTGAAAGGTTTGGCTAACCACAATTCAGAATCCAGTGTGCGCCCAATAACTTGAACAAACCTCTAGATAATGCCGGACTTCTTCTACCCCATCCAAATGCGGAATAGTACCAGTTTCGATACAGTCCACCACCATGTCGAACTCCACATCGAGATAGCGTACCATGTCCACGAACGTACAGATGAACATCATGGACATAGTCTCAAGTGATCTGCTCGCAACTGCAAACAGTGCATGGATGAGGAGGAAAGGGCGCCATTTATCTATAAATGCGGCAGCATACGGTGCAGCGTGGTCGAGTACTAGAAAGGCAACATGTCAGGATAGCAAATGGATCGGACAATTTGAATTATACCAAATGTTCCCATCTTCTCTTCGTCATGTTCAAGGCCCAAATTCAAGTCGTCTCTGATGCACATAGCTGTCACATGACAGATGTTGATTTTCTTGACAGAACCATTTTTATCATCTTCAATTTCCATTTGATCAGTGCAAAGATTTTGTATGCACGCCGTAGTACGTCTTCGGTTGGGATCAGAGATATAGCACCTGCCTGCGCCCGACGATGCCAGGATGGATGAGCGGTTGTATTTGGGAAACAATTTCTTCAGACCACCGGACGTAGAGCTGGAACGTATGAGATAATCCGGTAGTCCAGGAGCAAGCAAGTCGACTATGGAATCTGCTTTGCACGGTTTTTCGAGAAACCTTGCAACGAATGGTGCATATGCGTCGTATGTTATGAAAGGAACTGTTTTCCGAAAGATTTCCGAAAGGGAACCATTGTCTATTCCGTTCCCGAGGTTGTCCATGGCTCGACGAAATTCGGTGAGCTCAGATGCAGCCTGAGCAAACTGGGTGTTATAGTTCGCCCTGACTATCGCGCACAGAAACTCGTCAGTCTGCTGCTTGAGCTGAGCAAGGAGTGGTGGCGAGCTGGAGAGTAGGAGATTCGGGGATTGCATGAAGGATATTTGAATCGAGTTGTTTCGACAAGCAAAAGAACCCACCAAGCTTATAACGATATTGCCTGCCCATCCACGTTGTTCGGCACCAGGCATAATCGGAGTCACAGATCAGGATAAATAACTGTTACTAAGTTTGTTGTACTATTATACCGTACAACAACTTCGCTCCGTCGGGCGCAGGGCGGGTGCGAATGGTCACACATGGTCATACCGTCAGAAATCACGGTGGACCGGACTCG
>JBBPPG010000258.1:0-32438 GCA_038091855.1 Leccinellum luteum | reverse complement strand
AAAAAACCAAATCGAAAACGCACGTCGACACGCAAAACCCCCCCGCGCGATACACCCCCACGATCACCCATGCGAGCACTGCAGCGCCCAAGACAGAGCTCAACACTCCATAGGCCAGGAAGGCGAGCAGGATGAGTAAAGAAAACGTGTAGCGAGATCGAAGGACGTTGGTCCTCCCCTTCCGCGTTCGAAGGGTGGGATTTTTGTTTCCGGATTCCGTGTTCTGGTTCTGGTTCGAGGGCGTGGGTGGGGGGTATGCAGTGGACGGTCCAGGGACTGCCTCTGCCTCTGCAGACGGGTGTATGGTCGCGAGTGGAACGAGCTCTCCCTCCTCCCTGTCACCACCCTCACCCCCATCTTCACCCACAGCCTTCTCAGCCTCTTCCTTTCCAACCTCCCTTACCCGAGGCGGAACCACAAAATTCAAAAACGCATACACTCCTGCGACGAAATTGAAAGGGAGGTGAAAGATCAACGTCCAGTAGAGCGTGTACTTGAATACGTCTGCTACATGTGTGCGGTGAGATGGAGGCCTTCAGTAGGACAAAGTAAAAGGGAGAGGACGTGCCCTCAGCATGAGACAAATACCGACCGCCAGGTCGATAAGCAGGCCCTACGAAGCCGACTTCGTATGCTGGGCTGTAGAGCGAGGGCCACGAGAAATTGGAATCGTCGAGACGGCCACAGTCCATCCCATTACATGGACATTGATGGTGAAGCAACTTTACTTACATAAGCAACAAACCTAACTGGTTACAGCTAATTGAAAGAACGCAGATGCAAATCGCCTCATTCCTCTCCACTGATGGTTCTTCTAGAATGACCATCCATAGTACCATACGTATCGCCTCTCCCGTGTTCGTGTAACGCGTCAACTCCGCCAAGCCGAAGTGCTTCTCGGTCCTCTTCATACACTGTCGAGAGATCACGTATGTCCAAACCCGCCTCAGTGTAATCGTTGCGAAGGATTGATCATACTTACAGAACGTCAACTCTTCGAGTGTGCGACCAGATGTTTCTGGAAACATCACGTAGACGAACACGACCTGGAAGGCATCCCACACACAGTATCTAGCATTTTACGTTCGCGAGTGTCCACAACAAGCATCCAAGGTTGACACTTACACGATGTACCATCTCCATCCTATCCCATTGACTTCAGAAACCGCGAATGACTATGTGGCTAATGTGGACATACCTATGGCGTCGATCCCGATGGGATTAACGAATTGAGCAATGAACGACCCGGCACGAGACCACCATTGGTACAATGCCAGACCGCTAGCTCGAAAATGGAAAGGGAAGATCTCCGGTATGAAACCTATCGATATATGAGCCCATTTTGGTCCTATAATGAATACTCAAATATTGGTTGCGATACTTACTGTAGTCTAAGGGGCCGAATCCAAAATTGTAAGCTGTACCATGTAAAAAGAGAGAACTGTATAGCATACGGTGAGCATTAAATATAGCATTTTCGGTGAACTTGATACTCACGCTAGCGCCACCTGGGCGGACAGAATTCTGTGAGTGAGCGAAAAGTCTGCACTGGCTACAGTGAAAACAGAGAGCACAATAAAGAGAGAAATGGTACACGCCTATGGATGTTATGAGAATGGTGTACAGAGGTGATCCAAGACTGTGACTTACTAAATACATGGTGCGCCGAGGGTATCGAGGCGCGATCCACGCGAAAAGTGATCCATTGAAAACCTTCCAAAAATTTCTAACCAAGTTGACTATATTCTTCGTTTCATTATCGTGAATACCGATGTTGTCCAAGAGTTTGGGGAGGAAGTTGCTATCAGTGAAGTAAGCGGGTAGTCCAACAGATGGCAACAAATGACATGGCTCACTTAAGCAATGCGGAGCCATTCCACGGGGTGCACAGACCAAGGAAAGTTACAATGATAATCCGCCTTTGCATTCCCGGTGTCGAAAACATCTTTCCGTTCATCTGAGCAGACTTCTGACACACTTCGAGCGTCTCCTTGATCTGAGCATACTCTGCCTTGACAAACTCCGAATTTTCATCTCCCTCTGCATGATACTTGACAAGAATGCCCAGTGCTTCACTACCCCTGCCCCTAGATATGAGCCAACGAGGAGACTCTGGGATGAACCAGATAAATGAAACCTGAAGCAGACCAGGGACTATTTGTAGGAGGGACGGGATTCTCCACCCCCAATTGTTGGTCATGGCAAAGGTCCTGAGGGTCACAGCAGCAGCAAGTATAGAACCTACGGTGAATTAGTCTAAAAACCGCTCGCAGTTGGGGATGATTTTGATTTACCGAGATAGTAAGAGGTATTAAAAATACCGCCCACAACAGTTCGCTCCTTAGGATGTGAGAGTTCTGCATAGTTTACATGACGAATGGATAGGTGAGCTAAAATCACATCGACACACCTCCGATCAAAGTAGAGGCAGCTACGACGCAGAATATAATGGAAAATCCAAGGATAAAACGAGCAATGATGAACATTGTGACTGACCAATTCACGTCGTGAAAGTTATCCCAAAGGTTCAATACATGTCACTGACTTACAATTCAGAGCAGATCCTTGAAGAATACCACCAATCACGGAGACTACACTTCCAAGAAATATTGGATATCGCCTACCAAACTTGTCCGCGATGAAAGGGGCGAACGGAATAGCAGCGATGCAACCCAAGGAATACATTGAAGCCATGAGGCCCAATGACACAGCACGGGGATAATTATAGTCTGTGATTCGAGTCAAACCACTACGGCATCAATCATAGATACTCCTCACATTCAAGCCAAGAGGGCACAGCCTGGAGGCCGTTTACCATGGACGAGTCGTAACTAGCTCCTCGTAAGCAATTTACGTGCGAACACAGGATATAACTACTTGCCCAGATGTCATCTCGACTCCAATACAAGCCGGAAACATCAAGAGATATAAGAATCGAAGGTTGGGTTTTCTGTACCAGGGAACATTATCTTGCCGCGTGAGCCGAGACACAATGTCGTCGTCATTTTCTACTGGAAGATAACTCTGTTCATCCCTCCGCGAGTCCATGTCGATCCGTGAGATAATCTACAATGTCCTGAAGCGACTTTTGAGGTAGCCAAACTCTGGGGCAGTTTGTAATCCTCGTTTGTTTGGATGTGCCGAAGCAATTCGAATGAGAGGGCAAGAGCAACTTATAAACGCACAACTTGAAGTTGGGTGCTGGAAACCAACTTGTTGGCCGTGGGTCATCTGAATTTCGATCAGGAAACGCTACATAACTCACCAGTATATATTTACCTCCAACCTTCATTGGTTCATGATGAAAGCCCAAGACCGCCCTAAAAGGCCAAGTTTTGGAACTCCCTTCAGGCCCGCATATACGCATTCAGCAAGATGTTCTCCGCGACTTCAAAGCTTCACGGCCCTTATTTCCAGATACTAGCTGATTGGGAAGTCACTGTGTACAAGCTCATTCACTCGTCGCGCGGAAGTGCTCGAGAGAAGAGACGACAGTTCGCGTCTGGGCCTGTGGCTGTGTAATAACTAATCACTATGTACCCAACACAAGTTCGAACTCGGAAAGACTTACGATGTCTTGCCAGAGATCAGTACAGTGGAATGCAACTGCAACTGCGGCTTTCACATCATGGTAACTCTATGGCCTCAGGGATGACCGTGGTAGCAGGGGCCCATGACTCGCTACGAAAGTTTTGGCTTCTGAGTTCGGTAAGTTACTTTCATTGCTTGTTCATCACGTTAAGTATGTCAAGGACCCACGAAGGGTTTCAAGCGAGATTTCCAGGATCAACGTTTTCCAGGCGCTTTGTCCCATGCTACTACAGTCTACGATCATGCCACTCTTCCCAGAGCGAGGCTCTTTGGACCCAATCAAGCCAACCACTTCATTACAACCTTCCCAACTGCTCTTCTGATATGTCGATCTTATCCTGGGTGGTAGTCTTGGGATGCCGTGGAACATATCATCTTTCCCTGCACTCTCCGTGGGTATTCGCTTACCCCGGTGGCAGGGCCACTCAAGCGACCCCACCCTCGTCGTACCCTGTGGGTAAATTGAACGAACCCAGAGTCTCTCCTCTGACTGACCCTTCTTCGTTGATAATACTCAACTTGAACAAAGTGTCAATCGTTCACGGCAAACTCCTGCGCCGTCGTGGTGTTGTTTCCACGTACCCAAATAGCGGTGATCAGAATATCCTTGCCACTGTGCCTCCGGACCTCCCATCGATCGCAAGTTCCGAGTGATGTGATGTACCCACATTGATTATTCCCGCTAGCTGACTCTAGGAATGCCCGCCAGTAGGATAAATCCTCCGAACCACTCCACCGCCGCTCTCGTGCCTGTGCCCGCAGTTGCGGTTATCCAAGAATCAAACACATGCATTACTCATAATCTTCCTCCAGTACAACGCGCGACACCGGACGCCGTCGTCAGGACGAAGATCACTAATAGGATAAAACATATGCCGGCTGAACGGCCCTCTTGGCAAGCGCAGGAACGCCCACAACCAGCAATGTCCGTCCGTGGCACGTAACGGAAAGCGTATAGGTGGCTCTTCCGTGGTCCAACCACAGCGTGGCACTGGCCACAGCAGCAACACTCGTGAAGAATTGACGATGTATGGTACTTGGGTAGAGAGTCCTATCGGACGCATGGACCGTACGCCGTATACCATACATCAACGCCAGCCTCCGAGTCAATGACAATTGCAAGCGTCGCCATTGCGCATTGCTACATTCTGCAAGTCGACGGGTGAAAGCGACGTCCGTCATGTTGTGCGCGGTGGCAAGGCCAATGCAAATTTGGGGGGTCCTGAGGGTTTTAGGTTTTCAGCTGGGTTCACCTTGACCCTAATCGATGGCATGCCATACATAGGAGTGTGGGGGCGAGGGCAGCGGTGGGTGGCACATACGTACATACGTACTACGAAGGGCCTGAGCACAGTACTAATGCTGCACGGTGTTCAGAGTGATCGATCGATCCGTATCACCCGTATCATCCGTATATAGTACTTATCATCACCAATCGTTACTAATAGCTTACTGAGCCGCCCCTTGTGCCGCGTGCCTTGGTTATGGACGCGCCTAGTACCCTCTCGGAGTCGAGACGCGAGCGCAGGCCTGAGGGTGAGGATGAGCTTCGACCCTCAGACTCGCTGGCGCGGGGAATTAGGCTGTGTGTCCTTGCGAGCGACCCTAACTGACCTGGTACCTTTTCTTACCTCTGTCGTCGGACGGCCCGGAGTCTCAAAGTCGGATGACCTGACCACCGCAGTTTACATACAGTTGACTACCTGGCGACTGCGAGTTGGTGAGTACTACTATGCAAGTGGATGAGTACCCGAGCAATACCAATGCCCCAAGTATAGGTTCCCCATAGGTAATTTGATCGACATCATGAATTCATGATATTGAATATGACTTCAAGGGGCAAGTCTAGGAACTCGATCGATATCGTACTCCAAGATGGATCAAACCTAGGCCGCCCTGCCTTCGAGCCGAGACCGAGCCCGCGTCTCAGTAAGTTGAAAACTCCGAGTCCCGTGCAGTGAGTAATGCCTTCTGACAGTGTTCAGTGTATAGTTGCGGACAGACAAACACGACAATTTTGAGACCTCACCAAAATTGATTTTTCCTGCAGCCACAAATTATTCAAAACGTAGTTTTAGTGTAGAATGTATTTATTGAGCATCAAGGCAATGGATTTGCACGAGCAGAATGTTCGAATTTGTCCATTCAAGGGTTTTGGGGAGTCAAAATTTGGCCACTCCCTAAAATAATTGCTAAAATCACGCAAAATATGCCAATCGCTTCCTTTTTATCCGCTGAGGATGATTCCGAACAAAGTGTGTGAAAAAATAAGGTTGCTGACTGGCAAAAAAAAAGAACAATATAGAGCAATTACTTATGGTTATCAGCTGTTTGCAGTACAGAATAAGTAACGGTGGTCGCGTAACGACTGTGATTAATGTGATTGATTACAAAAAAGTGTACAGTACTGTGGCGAGGAACAGGCGCGCCCCTTCCGACCCGCAACGATCACGCATGCATGCACCCAACATCGACGACGATGCGACAACTCGGACGCGACGACGATACCGTGACGTGTTGTGCGCGACGAGCACGAGGGTGACGGGTCGAGGAGGCGATGGGAACGATGTGACGACGACGCGACACGAGGACGACGAGGGAGACGACCTCGTATGCAAATGCTGACGCAAACTCACAATCCGTTTACGCGCGCGCTTGCACACGAGGACGACGGACTCGGATGACAAGACAACTGAGACGGGGGGAGACGGGGGCGACAATGAGAGTGATACCCGGCGTACCCTGATACTTGTGCTGTTCCCTAGAAAGGGCGGGCGAGTAATTATATAAGCAAATGCGACGGAGGACCAATGGAATCGTCGTCGCCGAACACTCACTAAGTTATAATCTTGGTTTTACGAACCGGCAGCCTCGGTTGCCGCCTTAGCGTTTATGTAGAACTGGGTTAGCCAGTCACATACATAAATTATACGTTCGTCCAAAAAAAATCTTGGTTTCACGCGTTCTCCGGCACCATTGGCGGCGATATGTTCGTGATTAATCTGCCCAAAAATTTGGCCACCCCGAAATCACGTGGGAAAAATACAGGAACATGCTAAATCGACGTATTTTCACCCGCTGAGTTCAGATCTGGTGTCAGTTTGTGATTAAAAAATAATTGGAGCCAGTAGCAAGATTGTCGTGTTTGTCTGAGTCCGCAACTGTAGTGGTGCTATCATATTCCGACTCCGCTCGGTGAGTTGGAGTAAGTGCGTCTGAGCCGCTAACCTAAACCTAAACCTAACCACAATAAACTCATCGGAATCATATCGGAATCCCTACTACCTGGCCAATTCAGAGCGGGATGTTGCTTACCACTCGAACGGCTGTGATGCTGGACGACAACATCGTCCAGTACCTATACGGCAGACTGTCTATCTACGTAAGGCTGGTGACCTACGTACTCGTTCCCAGACGGCGACGACGAGGATTCACAACCTTCCGCCAAAAATCAACTATGTTTTTACACTCCCCATCGGCATCATGCATCATGAACGGATAACCGATTCTTGCGTTGACGCAACAAATTGAAGGCCGTAACTTGAATCAGATCATCGGACTACAATCCAATGATCGTACCTGGTCGGCCGATCTTGCAGAACAAATTACGAGTTATCGACACAAATCATTGATCGATGAATCACCATTGTCATGTAGATCGGACGATTCGGACGTCGGGGTCGGGGTCGGTGTCAGCGAACGGGAGCACGGATCACGGGCTGTGCTATCCCTCGGAATCGTTAGCGAGGATTAGCATTACGCATTACATACAGATCCTACATTATAGTACGTATGATCCAACAAAGTGCCTCTCCGATGATGGTAACCTGCCCCGTCCATCGATTCCGTCATCACTTACTATATCATCAATATGACATTGATATGGTGATGCGATCACAGCCTGGATTCGACTTATATTGAAAGGACCCATAGAGCGGCATGGTTTGACAGTGCACTGAATTAATAACAAAAACCGATTGAATGTCACAAATCCCGTTAATTAAGATAGCTGTCTCCATGAATGATTGATACAGTACCTTACCGGCTAGTGCACACAACTCGTAGGAAAGGGAAACATAAGGCCGAGGTCGGGTACCTCTTAAGATTGAAACGCCCGACCGACACTCCAGGCACTGTTTGGCTCGCTCATCCAGTGCGACCATGCATACTTAGTGTCACGCCTGCAGTCGATCCTGGCTCAGTCGAGGAGTCATGCGTGCTCTAGCATTAAAGACGCAGCGCCCAGAGGAAGTACAACGAGGTGTGAAAATTGACTGGGGAAACCCCTCAGTCAAATGTTTCCCTCAGTCAATTTTCACACCCGAGAGTGATACTAGTATAGGATACGCCGAGCGGCGAGTAGAATATGATGTGAGAACACGGAAACCAACCGAGCTAGCCAAGCTCGGTATCCCATAGAAATCCAATAGAAAAGAGAAATAAAAAATAAAAGTAAAGTAAAGAGAGGTCCATTCCCTACAAATAATCAATTATTCATAACCCACCACCTGACCGCCTGACACGACCCGATCTCGGGGTGCAATAATACAGTCGAGAGCCAGTGTTGCAGCCGTCGTCGTCGATCGTCCAGAAATGCTGGTCGGTAGCGCGAGAGCGGCGATTTAGGAGGGAGTTCGAGGACAAAATGTTGCAGGTGCGGCTGCAGGCAGGTGGATGTGAGTCGCAAAGATGAGACAAAAATGAAAGGGGCACACACGGGCAAACTACGCCGAAGCGCTTTGTACAGCTCGACAAAGGCACTGTATCGCTTGTGTGTGTGGATCGTCGTACTCTGGAAGTTCGTGTTGGTATTCGGTGATAAAGGGCAGAAAGAGAGCCACCAACCTCTTTCGTCCGTATCACACAATCGTACACTATCCACCATTCAACATCCATGCAATTCGTACAAACGAAAAAGGATGCGGGAGAGGACGCACCAACATACGCACCACTCGGCCGGTCCCCGACGTTGGTCCACCCGTTGATCTGAACGTCCCTCGCAAACGTCCGACTCTCCCCCGAGTTATCCCCAAGCCAAATATCGTGCGAAAACACCGAGGGTGCGCTTTGGGAGAAGCGGATCGATGCGCGGGATGCGGCGTCTGGCTCCTGGGAGTGCAAAGGGTGTCTCGTTAGCGTCGGACTCGGGCTTAGCTCGGTCAATGATAGCCTAACGCAACCCACCACAGCCCTGCATCCCTGCGAGAACCTAGCCGAGCGGGACAGGGTATGTGGAGCGGGCGCTTATGGTATAGTAATAAGGTGGTGATACACACATCGCATAGTTCGTCATAAAACCGGGACTCCTCTTCGACATCGATACCGTCGTCAGGGATGACCACCAAAAGGCCGGTTGTGTTCTGGAACGGGTGGGTTATCGGAGGAGAGGAGAGTGCGCTGCAGGACCTGGGCTGAGGCATGGCATATGAGATTGATGAAAACAAAAACAAAAAAGGTTATGACGATAGTACTCAGTCATCACGTGAGCATTTAAGGGATAACATAGGGGTATAACCAGGCACTGCCGACGGCTAGATTGTAGGTCCGATGTTGCGGTTACTCAACTCCGATCGTGTGTTTGCTGATAGATGCCGAACATCGGCACGCCGGGTTTGTTTCGATTGAACTCCGCAACCAACGTGCCGAGGACTTTGCGGCCCGGCGGCAAATCAAGATTACATACAATTCTAATCGGTGGATATCGGTACATGAGGGATATACATACAGTAACTGTAAAACATACAAAATAATTCTACTTTGCCGTGGCATCGCCATTGCTATCCACGATCGCCTTGATCATGGCCCCTCCGATCTTGTTCGCTTCCTCGAACCGCGACTGGAAGAAGTCAGCTGTGCGCGTGAACCGGTCCCTGTAGAGCTCGAAATTCCCAAACGCGACGCACTGGCTCCATCCGCGTGCGGCGATGACGAACTCGAGGTCGTCTGAGCGGTGCCGGACGTCATACACAGCCGCGTGGATCGCGGTGTCCAGGCGTGAGGCTGAGCGGAAGAGGTACTCGGCAACACCGATCCACATCCGGAACACAGGCGTCGCGGCGAGAGCGAGGTGGTCAAACGGCTGGATAGAAAGATTGGCCCAGCAGTCAACCATGGCGAGGAGTGCCAGGTGGGAGTTGGTCCGCGGAGCGGTGGTGCCCGTGGGCGAGGTATGGCCGCGACCGAGGTTGGGATTGCCGCCGATCGTGAAGTGGTCGAGGACGTCCTCGGTGAGGAAGACCATTTTCGAACCACCTTCTTCTGTCTCCTTGACGCCAAACACTTTCTGGCGGGCTGCATAAATACGCTTTCGGAGGGTCTTGTGATCGCCAGCGAGCATGAGCTTGAAGATGTCGGTGGCACTGGAGGCGAAGGTGTCGAGCTGGATCTTGGCCGAGGGATTGAGGATAGCGAGGCCAGCGTAGACGTGCCACTTGTTGGAGTATATCCGAAGCATGATGTTGACTTTGACTGTTTCAATGCCACCGACGTACTGGCCTTGTTCCCATGGATATGAGCTTTGGGCAGCCCATGCTGTGCCCATGCTAGCGTGTGAGAAGTCAATGAACATGCGGTTGACCTGCCAAGAGAAGAAACGAGACGTGCCTGAGGAAAGCAGCGTGTGTGACTGCCTGGACATTGGCGGTGACGAGGTCGTGATCCTCGTATGAGAGATAGACATAACGAGACTTGAAGCACTTGAATATGTTCTCGACGATGCGGACGCAATGATCAGGGGCACGGTGTTTCATGATGACCTAAAAAGAGTGGGATGGGGGGACATGTGAAACGGGGGTTAGTGGAAGGGGCACGGACTGCGTGGCAGCCAAGGACGTACGAAGGGCTGGCCCACCGGAGAAACGGAAGGACCGTGCAAGGAGTGTATCGAGACGATGTGAACATCACTCGGGAGGTGTGCCTCGAAGGCTGCCTTTTCGGGGGCCTTGACGGATGTCTGTCCAGAGACGATGGCGCCTACTTTGGTGGCTGAATGGGATGAAGAAGATTCCCATGTGAGGGACAGCTCTGAATGGAAGCGAGGAACATACAGGGGCCATACTGCTGCACGACACGGTCGATGTACTCGGCTTCAACCGCGTACATAATGAAGTCCGAGATCCGAGAGACGGCATGACCGTCCGTGTGTACGGTGATTCCGGGGACGCCTGGGATGAGAATATAACGTGAGAATGGGAGTGTTATCTGGTTATGACTGGGAGGGAGAACCATTATACGCATGCTTGAGTGACTCATATTTCTCGGGAAGATCACATATGCTGATTCTTTGATAAGGGTAAAACCGTTAGATTGGGGCAAGGATGAGAAAAGAGGTGTGTACTGTGTACTTTTTCCAGCCGGCCGCGGATAGAATCTTGGCGTACATGGTGCCCATGGCACCCATGCCGATTAGACCTATTGTTGGCTGCTGGTGGACTGGGTGATCTGGGCTTACGTCGACTGGGATTGACATGGCGAGTTAGAGAAAGAAAGAACAATGCTATTCGGGTGGGTCGGTCAGCCTGGCGTTTGTGCGGACGGTAACCGGCAACTCAATTGACTCTTCAAGCTTCAACAACCACAACCACAACATAAAAAAAAAATTAAAAAAACGTCGTATTCCCCAGCTGGTTGTGAGTTTCAGTTACTACTATTAGTGAACTAGTAGTCGCTGATTGTCAGTGAATCCAGAGGGGGGTCGCTCACTCACACTCGTTATTTTTTTCACTGCCTCTCTCTCATTGATCCCGATCACACGCCAAACTCTCCTGAGTCCTCCCGGAGTCAACTCTATTTTGGTTCCGGGCTACGTACTCTGTTGTATCTCTGTTTGCTACCACATCGTCTCGTTCCATTCAAGAGCAAGTCTCTCTGTCCAGCCTTCTTCCGCTTCATCGTTGCCGTGGCAAGTATTATGTATGTTACCGCATTTCCTCCATGCAGCGTGCTCATTCCATTCTCAATCATTTCGCCTGTGCAGGCTATTGCTCCCCAACCGTTTCTAGGGTCTTTTCGCAACCTTCAGCATCGCTCTTTTGCCTATCAGTCCCTCCGTCCCGCATCCACCCGCTCGCATAGCCCTCCCAGTATTATTGCCATGTCACGGATCTCTTCCCACCGCCAGCGTAGCACATCACACTCCACCGATGACCACTCTATCCATCAAAATCCTCGCAAACTGTCCCAACGTTACGCCCACGATCTCAGCATGTCCTCACAGTCTCTGGCAACCACCAACTCACAACGTGATGATCTACATATCCCATCACCCCCCACACTTGTAATACACTCTCACCAGCCAGCCAGCGCCCCTTCCACGCCAACGACCTCCCCTTCTACCGGGAACAGCAGCCTCTTCCCTGGATCGCTCTCTTCTGCGACATCCGAGTCAATACCCTCCACTGATCCATACTATCGATCCGAATTTGGCGTCTTGTCCCCCGGATCACATTCTCCCATATCGTCTCGCTCTTCCAATCCCCCGTGGTCTCACTCTTCCAACGGACCAGATACCCACCCGTTGGCACCACGCGAGTACCCTTCCAGTCACTTATCCCAACGGCCCTCGACCGCACCTCGATTTTCTCCTTCGTCCGTACCTCCTGCAGCAGCTGCTGGCAGCGGCAGCACAGCCGACATCGGCCAACTTCAACCTCAACCTCAACCTCAATCCGACCGCCACTCGCGATCCCACTCACGCCTTACGGTGACCATCAAGAATCTACTCTCCAGACCTGCCGTACCCTCCCCTTCTCGATTTTCTTTCAGATCAGCCACGTCGACGACCATGCGCTCCGAAACTGATACGCTGTTTAGCCCGTCCGCTGTCCCTGGCGCGTCTAGCAAGTGGCCCACGACGACGACGCCTTGCAAGTCACGTCACTCTCCCGACCTCGAGACCACAGGTAGCGTATTTTTCCTTGCCGTATCCATGACGAGTCGCATCTCTGACGCACGATGATATCATAGATGTACACCATCGATATGCGAACGAGGCAGGTTCCAAACCATACGGGGCCCGTACAGGTTGTGGGTCGTCAACAAGCCCAGAGAGCGTCGCCATTTCAAACATCCCAAATGCCCACACACCCTCCCCCGCTGCTGCTCGTGGAAAGGAACCGAGACAGCGGAACGTGCTGCGACGCCGTCCGAGCGGTTCTGCCAAGCTCGTCAAGGGGCGCGAACGAGGCATGAGCAGCCCCTGCCGACCCCATGACCTTGACCTCAACCGCATCCGTCTGTCGCCCATATGGAGTACTTCCCATCACCAAGACAGGCCGCCTTCGCCGCTGACTCCAGCCAGCGCCGTCGCCGAGGCGTACAAGCAACAACAGGAACTTCTTCGAGATGATTCAGCCTCCCCTACCAAATCATCAATGGATAATCAGGGGAGCTCGACCGTGTCCCACGGTGGTGTGTACGATCGGAAAAGTAGGTTCGAAACGGTTGAACGCGGACGAGTCTGGACCACTGGTACCTCCCAACCAGCGCCGTCGATATCTGACTCGGTCGGTCGGAGTCTCACGCGCAAGGTCTCAGCGCGGTGGCGAAGGCACAAGGGGGGAGAGGCTGATGTGGTAGCAAGGAAGTCGGAGGACTCGCCGTCTTGCGATAGGGCCAGGGGGCATTCAAAAGGGCGTCCGAGCCTTCAGGAGATGTGGAAAGGAGGCAGGGTGCGCTCAACTGGACAATCGATGGATGGCATACCGAACGCAAACACTGGAGACGGCGCATGCGCGAGTCCGGTTGCGGGTCGTCGGCATGCGTGTTCAGGGTCAGGATGTGAAGAGGTTGTGGACAGGGGTGGCGAGGGGAGCAAGCTGTGGCGGTTGATGAGACGGATCAGTACGGGCGGTTTGCGGGACCGGTTCCAGGTTCAAAAGGAAAAGGTCATTGTTCCGCCCGTGCCTGCAATTCCGAAGGAGCTGTTGAAGAAGGTAAACCAAGCCCAAGGCGAACGCGGCGGCAGCGAGCAACCTCTATCGACGACGCGCCGCCATCCACCAGTGCCGAGGAACAATGTCAGCAACAGCAACAGCAACATCATCATTACTCCCACTCGACCGAGCGTGGCAACCTCGTCCTCGGTTCGCTCCTCCGACGTCTCGTCTTCGCCGTTCTTTTCCAAGACGCATTCAGCGCGGTCTTCGGTGTCGTCTTATGGTGAAGCTCTGGGAGCGCCTTCGGTGCTCGATCGACATATCATTGCGCCACTCGAACAATTGCGGTTAGGTGACGGCCACGGGCAGTGCGGCGAGCTGAGCACGTCAGTGTCAGCAGTGGCAGTGTCAGTGGTGCTGCAATCTCCCCGTCGGTCCCCATCTGTACCTGCCTGTCTGAGAAGGGTGGAGGACGTGGAGGATGGTGATGATGGTGAACCATATCCTTTACCACCATCTTCTGCCCGTCGACAGACGTGTTCTGGAGAATCGCCTTCGTCCAGACGTGGGTCGTGGAGAGCCTCTTCGTCGTCTGCATCTGCTTCTGGAAGCCCAAATGCTCATCATACATCTTATCATCACCAAACTCACGGACTATCGTCCTTGTCGCCGCCTCCGCCACGGAGATCACTGAGGAGCTTGGGACGTGGAGGTGGAGCGGGTGGGAGCGTGACAAGTTTACCGTCATCATCGTCGCCCTCGATCCGTCCGTCGCATTCGCATCTACATTCGCATTCGGTGGTGGTGGGTAAACAAGGGGACGGGGGTGTGCGGCAGATGGAGCGGATGCCGAGCGCGCAGAGCAATATGACTGCGCGAGGCGAAGATTCGACAACCGAGCCTGGATGTTTGCGACTGCACGTGCCAGAGCCTGGCGGAGAGCAAGACGAAGCGCACTCGTCGCCCCGCACGACGACGGGTACACAGTTTACGTTTCGAGAGCTTCCGCCAGGCGGCCTAGCACGACGAACCCCACTGAGCGAGCGAGAAAAGGCGGACATTTGGAACGACTTGTTGGCACGAAGCGATCAGGCGGGCGGGACCTTGCACATTTATGGTGGCGCGCCCGAGCTGATGTCGGACAGTCTGAGGTTTTCGATGGGTTCGGAGGCCTGATGCCGTGTTTTGATTTGCTCGTTTGTGTTGTTTGTTGGAACTGACGACATGCCTCTCTTTTTTTATCCTTGTTGCTTGATATATACCCCCACCCTCTTTCTTCGCGTCTAGTCTTCAAATTCTGGCATCCACATCAATATCCGTACCCATGGACTATCGTCATTCATTTATCGCACTTGAGCCACATCGACGACGATCCTTTCTTCATTACCCCTTCTACTTTTATGTACTCATACACCGTCACATCTGACGTACGGCCGGAGAAGGGGGTATCTGTTTTCCCACTCGAGTGATGTTTTTCCTCCCTTGATCACCCTTTCTTCTCAGTAACATTATACATATATTGTATGTTTATTATTTCGAAGAGAAAAAGTAGACCTCTTGATCGAGGTTGCTGTATTTAATGACTCCTTTTTCTTATTCTTTTGTTTCTTTTCTTTGGGTTAGTCACATAGGGCATGTATCTGTGCTCAGGCTGGTACATGTGTGAGATACATAGGTTTGACTGGAATCACATTCGGCGCGCATATGATGGTAACCCAAAACTTTTGAAACACGACATTTAATAGACGTTCTACTGTCTCCACTTGAAGGTAGTTGGTCCAACAAAACATCGAGGCACCTTCTCGGCACCTTGAGTGACTCCACCGGTACCTGCCGGACCTGCTGTTTGAGCTTCCGAAACGTACGTGGCACTGAAGACAAAAAGGGTCAGAAGCCAGAATAGTTGCAGCATGAAAGATTATAATTAAGTGAGTTTTTAAGTCATAGCTTGTATTTTGGGGGCAGTAGAAAATATGTTTTACTGGATTTTTTTGCATGTACCTCAGACAAGTCAAACATAACTTGTTTACGTAATTTCTTTACTGACCCTAGCTCGGTCCGGCAAGCTACCACAACAACCAACAGCGACAAGGGTTCATTTACGAACTACAGCGTAAGTCATACGCGGACATCATCCTACTCACCTTCAAGCATTCGTTCGTTGGCCACGACACGCCCGCACATATCATATACCATTACTTACACAGCGATCGCACGCACTGCTCCCGTACCAACTCGACTTACACACGCATAGTAACGCTCGCGCTCACGTACGCACGTAACTCATGGCGACAGACTCCACGGACGTATTCCAGACGGCGACGGTCGCTACAGGCTTGGGCTTGTTCGTCGCGGCCGGTCTGGGCGCCGTCTATGCGTATTATGCGAATACTCATACCCAGCTGAGTGGCGGCAGCGGTCGTGGAAAGGACGATGGGAAGGGAAAGGGTGAGGATGAGGATGGCGTTACGGTGCGTACGAAGCTGAAAACGAGAGGGGAGGGGGAGAGCGTGTCAGAGGCCGGGAGGACGAGTCGGAAGGCAAGGAGGAGGAGGGGTAAGGGTAAGGGCAAGGGTAAGGGCAACGATGTTGAGGTGGACGCGGACGACAGCGAGCGCGAGGGTAGAGGGAGTGATGAAACACCCGACGCTGTTGCTGTTCCGGTTGTTCCAGGCGGCTTCGAGGGCGCAAGCGCTCTGCCCAGCAGCACACACGTGGATGAGATAGCGCCCAACCCAGGAAACGACGGGAAGACCAGGAAGAAGAAGAAGGCTGGAAAGGCCAAAGCCAAGAAGGAACAGGGCAGCAATATCGAAGATGAGGACGAGGAGCGCAAGGCTGGGCACGGACCGCGCTCTGGCGATAGCACCGATGCGTCTGCGTCTCTCTTCCCCTCTCGCTCCGTATCCACTTCCACTTTCGCACTGGCAAATTCGTCTCCTGCGATGGGAAACGGTGATAGCCTCCGTGCGAGCCCCGCGAGGCTCACCGGCCAGTCGGTTCAGCCTCACACCCAGGTTGGCGAGCAGGTGCTTCCGACAGCGCAACCTCGTGAAATCCGTTCCTCCTCCCTGTCGTTGTCGTTGGATACCGACGGTTCGTGGACGCACGTCGATGACCATCGCCGTGTTAAGGCGAGGCAGACCACGGCCGTGACGGACGCGACAAGCAGCGATCTTGCCTCGACGGCGAGTGATTCGCCCGTGGTGGAGCATATGAGCGGAAGCGCTGTAGAGGGCGTACGTGGAATGCGCGCAGACGTCGAGCAGCCTACCCCTGCGGAAAAGCCCGTTGCTGAACCAAGAAAGACGGGCGTCGAAAGGTATGTTCCATTCTCTGGCTTCATTTTTAATTTTTGCCCGGTCGCTTTACCGTTTATTTCATTTCTCTGTGGACTCCGCTTGCTTGCTATTCCTTACATTATTCCTTGCTCCCTTGGCGATTCTATCCATGACTTCCAGGTAGTATGGGCGCTGATCTTGATTTCTAATGTCCTTTGCAGCATGGTAGAACAGTCTGATTTCCCTACCCCAGCACGCGTCATGCGTGTCCGCCCTCGGTCGGACGACGCTCCCGTTCCTGGCTTTTCATGGGACGACTATGGAGACGTCATCGACGACGAGGGCTCGCTTGCTATCCACGACACTGACGCCGATCAAGAAGACGAAGGAGAGTGGGGCATTGTCAAAAGCCGAAGCAGCAGATCCGGTAATTCAGTTTTCTTTTCTCTCCCCTTCGTTGTGGGTTCAGGACTGACGACTGAGCAACCCCAAATAACAAATCATATTTAGGACCTGTGTTACTGAAGTCTGCTTTCGCTTCGACATCTCCAGCAGCAGCAACAACAACACCTGGGTCAAGTAGTGCGATGACTAAGAAACAACGACAGAACGCACGCAAGCGGGAGCTCACAAAGTCTGTCAAGGCTGAGGCTGAGGCGGCGCGACTGGACGGCCTTGCGAAGCATAAGCGCGAGTTGGAGCGGCTCCGGATCATCGAACAGTCTCAGCGAGTTGGGGGCGGGAAACAACCGAGTGGTGGCATGCAAGCTGCGGTGGACGAGCGGGGCAAGTTGGTTTGGGAGTGATTTTCTAAAACCCTTTCCCCTCCTGTTTTCCAGAGAATCGGAAACGGACGGACTGTCGAGGACGCTCGTAAATTATTTACGACTCAGGGTGAGGAGAAATTAAGTAGGATAGAGGCTACAGGATATCGTACTAGCTACGACAGGATGATCTGTGTAATTGGCACATGCTAGATGTCGTGAAATGCGTCGCAAAAAAAGAAAGCAATGAGCAATGAGCAATGTTCATTAACATGGGGCAAGAAGCAAATTTGAGTGAGTAATGAGCTGGGCTACGAAGCAACAAGTGAAAAAAGAAGAAAGAGAAAAAAGGAAAGAATTAATGTCCGTGCAAGTGAATCGGCGACGAGAATATTTCGTCGCAAAAGAACAACACATCCTACCGCGTGTTGTGGAGTGTGGTGGAGTGTGCGGAACACGGACTACTCGGGTAACACACAAATGAATGGATAAGCAAGCACGCGCGCCATTCCCGATCGGACGGGATTAAGACATTCGGTTGGGCCGTTATCGCTCCGTACCATGCCTCCCTTCCCTGCTGTCTCTCGATTCCGGGCCTGAACCGAGCCTGGGGAGTCCACTTGGTGTTCCTCCCGTCCCTGCACCTCCTACGCCGCCCGATTCTCCATATCGCGCACGAGGCGACGGGCCAGGTAGGTGGAGAGCCATGGGAGGGCCGCCGGAAGATGACGACGGCCCTTCGATGGCAACATCCGAGCCACCCGCCGTTGCCGAGTGTGCCGTGTGTGGGTGTAGTGGGTATTCTCCCATCGTCGCTGGCGTGCCCAAGTGCCGTGACGTGGCGCCGTTGTTGCTGTGAGTGTTGTTGCCAGGCCGGTCCATCCGTCTCGAAGAAGCGGAAGTGCTGGGCGCAGACGCACGCCCGGCAAGTTGAGCGTCTGCGCGTGGTAGTTTTTTGGCTGCGCGTCCGTGTTGTACGGAGATGTGATGGAGGCGAGGGAAAGGGGTAATTGTCTTACTGCGGTCGGGGACAAAGTTTCGGCTGACGTGGAGGGACGTCGGATGTGACTCGGACCGCCACCGCCTCCTCCTGGGATGGTAGGGGGAGCAGGACTAGTGGCCGTGAGGGCGCCGGGCGTAACTATGTGAGGAGAGTTTGATGGGTATTGCGGAGGTTTAGGCACATGATCGGCTTGGTACGAAGACGACGGAGGCATAGCAGGCGAATAGAGCATTGGCCCCGTCGACGTGTGACCAGCGTGGAACGGGATGCTTTCAGATGATGGGGTGCCTGCCATATCGGTTGACATAGAGTATACCGGCACATTGGCGGCGCTAGGTGGAGCGGAGAAAATGCGCGAGACCATGGTTTCCAGGTGATCCATCCTAGCCTTGAGTTCGTCGTATTCAGCCCTGGTACGAGATTTTAGTTCATCATACTCTGCGCGTGTGACGTATTTGTCCCTGGGACCTGGGTTATCAATGCCTCCGATGAAACTAGGATACCAGACATTGACATACACAGGCTCCAAAGTGCGCCACTGGCATTTTGACTGTTCACCACGTCGCGTGCAGGGACCACAAGGCTGCGCCCTGGAAAAACAGACAAAACAACCTCAGACTGGAGATCTGACACAGGGTACAAATGCCGAACCTATCGCATTTTATCTTCCGCCGTTTGCACTCTGTGGGCCGCGAGGTCAGGTTCGAGTGTATGCATCCACACAACATTGTGAGAGGCGTCAAGTGAAGTCCGCGTGTACCAATAAGCGATCCGCGTCAACGAGATCGGCGCGTAAAGTTATGACGTTCAAAACACGTACCATTACAACTCAGGGCTTGCCTCCGCCGTTTCTTCTTGGCGGGTCCAGGCTGTTCGGCCTCGCCCTCGGGTTCTGAGTCGAGTCCTTCACTTCGTGAATACATGCCGCTCGGAGGGGGCATTGGTTGAGTGGAATGAGGATCTGTCGATCCTGAAGGACCAGCATAAACTCCGGATGGTGCGTAAGCATACGGCGGCGATTCCTGATGGGGGAGATGAGGTTGTGTGGCCCCAGAAGGTGGTAAATAGGGGTGAAGTTGCCGGATGGAGGGGAGAGAGTGCTGATACGTAGTTGCAGAGGGCGCGATAGGGCGGCCCTGGGTGTCTGGTGTAGACGAAGACAACATGGGAGGTGGGTTCCGAGGATGCTTTCGCCCAGGAATGGGCAGATGCCTATCAGGGTCCATGAAGACCGAAAGGTATACGAATTAGCAACGCGGGGGAGAGGTGTACAGATAAAAGCGGTAGAGTGAAGCTTACGAACCCAGAAAGCAGTGAGCCGTTTAAAAGGATTCCAAGAGATTGACGTGACTCTCCAATTCCCGGATATGTAAGCGAGCCGAAGTGCCACTGGCAGTGGGTCTGTTGCAATGTTAATAAAAGCCCGGGTGACAAGAAGACCCGCCGGGACTTGCAAGATGAACAACCGGACTTCTAGTGTAATAACACCTTTGATCAGGTTCGTGTAATAAACTTTACCTTGGCTGTCCGGTCAACGGCAAGTTCCAGTAGATGGGGCCTGCGGAGTAAGTTCTTCGGGACTTATATATACGTATATATATATTTTTTCTTTAGCTGGTGCCTAATATGAAACCGGAGGTGGTCAGATACGCACTGGATGTGCAAACAGCAAAGGCACCAGGAATTTCAGTTCCGTAAAGACGTATGGATTTGGCTTTTGCATCGATTGATCTTCGGCAGATGAGTCCGTCTAACTCCGGAAAGAACACTGATATCTTTTTACTTTTCCTCCCAGCGTTTTGACCAACGCAAGTACAGGTTGATATTGTATGGCTCTTGCATGTGGTAATTTTATAATCCATTTTACCCAACCTGCCTCTTTCGGATCCCTTCGTTCCTTTACGCCGTCTTGTGCGGTCGTGCGGTGGCCACTGGCCACAGGTGGACGACGACTAACATTTTTTCTCTCCTCGCATTCTTGAACAAATTTTTGCCACTCACCGCCCCACCTCGCGATGATCGATCTGTTCATATCCGTACAGCCGCCTTGGCCGGATACACCGTGCTGTGCACCGTTACTTCCCGGCCCACTTCCAACGGACATACTTATTTCATCCAAACTCGCTACCAAATATCACTGACTAGTGCATGTAATATAATGACAATTCTTACCCACCGCCATCTTCAACTTCGCTTCCATGACTCCCCTTGCCCTGCCGCCCACGTCCGTCCATTTGGCTACCCTTTGAGCACACGACACGTCGCCTGCATCTAAATCAGCCATTTTCGAGCAGGTGTGCTCGACATGAGGTGAAAAGATCTTTGATCATATCATCCTCCACGGTACATCGTTTCCAAATACGAGTTTGCGCCATAGAACCTTGGTTGCTGTCCATTTGGTAGTTTTGAGTATGGCAACCAACAGGCACAAAGGCGCTGCTGCGATAATGTCCGATCCAGTTTTGTCCACGCGTTCACTCGCCTCGTTCTGATAATTCACTTGCCCTGATATCAAAACTCATCGATACGGTGACCGCTACTTTTAGTCCGCAATAGTATATGGCTTCCTGGGGTCAGAGACCGCCTGAGTATGCCAGGTTACCCATACTTATCCCAAACCTTGCCTCGCCTCAGGCAAAGTTCTCCAGACGTTACGTGCTCGTTTTCCCGTGCTAAATCTCCGCTTGACTTTAAGAAGAAATTGTATCGATCACTTGGCAACCTTCGCCCCAGCGTCATGCCCACCAGGCAACATTTATAATTATCCTCTCTTGCTAGCCGTTTTTTCCTCCGCAAAAGCCTATCAGGGCTTGACGAAGACGTTTGTAACTTGTTGCCTGATATTTTGATTCCGCAATCTCCGTTTTAAAACGGAGCAAAATAAAAGATCCCTTGGCAAGCAAAGAAAAAAAAAAATAAGCACGGGAAGATGTCACCGGCTGGTACCAGACTGTGACTGATCATCACGATTGCGTCGTGTAGGGATGGTTCCCCACACATCGATTAGGTTTGCCTGTCAACGGGTAAGGAACGGGTTTATCTCCTGATTCCCTTACGCACTTTCGGAATTTAACAATCCACAGCATGTTGACACGTCTCGCGTAAGCTTTTTTTTCAGACACGACTCCTCGCTTCTTTTTCGACCACAAGCCTTTCCATCCATAGAATACTCCAAGTTCCGACAATAAGGTTCATTGAACTTCATGATGGTTCATTCAGACCTTCCTTGGTTGCTGCTCCACATTCATTGACGACCCTGTATATAAGCACCATTGACGTGAAAGTTTCGAAATTCCACTATCGCCGCCATGGGGATTTGAATGTTTGTCTAGATCTATTAAGTAGCACGTGATCGCCATCCAGCCCAAACGATGTGTATTAAAATAATCGCCATTCAAATCAAGTACTGCCCCCGCGCAGTTATGATCCCGTGGAAACAACTCGCCCGCCGAGTGTGCTTTTTTATATAAACTTGAAAACTTTATTTGTGTTCGGCACACACACGACAAGCTGTGCTCACTAAAAGGCCACGCATTCTCGGCGTGCATCAACTCCTTATCTCCTTTCCGCACATATCGTGCCTTCCGATCGCAGCACAAAGCCCGGGTTCTCAGTTTCTCATATTTGAGAGTACCATCTAGATTCTTAGAAGTTGAAGTCCTGCCCCTTGTTCCCCCGACCTATTCAGACGGGGCAGGGCGAGCGCCGCGATTTGAAATACTACCTAATCAATGAAGCATTGCCAGACGAGTCCAGTCAAATCGCATAGAGCAAAAAAAAGGTGTATTGAAATTGGGCTTCAACATTCAACGTGTTTCCTCTTGTCACGGAACGCCAAGATCGAGCTCCAAGCGAGCGTTGTGTTTTGCCAGCAACTCGGCAGTTCTTTTCTTTTCCTATTTTCGTTCGACATAGCTCACTTTGGATTGTTTTGAGTTTACACGAGCAAAGTTCAAGTCCGTCAGTCCTATCACGTCATTTCATATAGCCACCGAGTGAAGCAATAATAAGTATTAACTCCACTGATCAGTCACACCTAGACGTATTGCATAATTAAGGACTGTCACATTGTTCAAATATATACAGCAAAAATGCGTAGCTTAAGCGCACGGAATCCGACGAAGGTGGACTCGGAGTTCATTCAGGTTTCGTTTTGAGTTCTTCTTGACTGGGGGAACACCTCGTTGTAAAAAAATTCCTCCGGGATTTGCGCGCAGCCTCGCAGGCGGGCGGTTAGAATTCATAGTTGACATCTCATGGAGTAATTCAATCTACGCTCGTTATTTCATTCAGGCGTATGGATTGTTCGTTGAAGTAAAAAGTATTAAACAGCCGATTTATTGTAACATCTTTTGCTCGGACCGGGTGTAGCTATCGTAGCAATGCCGGGTATCCTTTCTCGGGGTATGTTCCATACAAGTTATAGCTCACCTCTATTAAAACAATTATTCCGTGATGGGCCGAACAAATGGAACGAGCCACACCAGCCCGAGGTGACCCATCATGTATTCCCAATCCTCGGTACAAAATCGCTACTGCGTTCCGAGGCATGGAACTCGAACCCAGGGTAGACGCGGACACCGGTCCATCCGGTGCTTTGTAATAAGTCCACTTGGGCGTACACATTTTGCCCATATCTGCGGCCATCCACTTCCCCGAATTATCTGAGCCATGAGGACATTATATCAGTCACGCTTGTCCCACCGTTGATGATCGTGTCCGGGAAAATTTGCAATCAAACCTTGCAGCTGGAGAGTAAAAAGAAGTCAAACCAAGGGAGATACAGCGATTTTTCCCATTTTTTTTCCCGGGAAGGCTTGTTCTTGGTATGCCGTCCAGGCCGTGTAGGCCCCATCTGATGCGGAATCCGGCGATGCGAACGAGAACACTGCCGATTCCAGGTCATCCGTGACTATGTGGCGTCCATATTATGTCTGTGACCCATGGCAACAAAATGAAGCCACCCCCGGCGGACAGTCCCTTCCGCTCCGGTATTTGATGATATGGTACGGCGGACCGGTGTCAGAGCAAGGTTCATTCCATTCCGGATGAGTGCCGATATGTGTCATTCTGGCTGATTCCAAGGCCATTCATGTGATCCTTGTATCATGCCGGTGTTTCAAGCAGAGGTGGAGGAGAAAGAAAGGTGGCGGCCCGGGGCTCAGGCGGAGTAGGTCACCGCAGTTGAGAGTCGATGTGCTGGGTATTATCGCAGAAGAAGTCTTCCAGATGAGCAGAGAAGACGAATGTGCAGTCCCTGCCGTGCAGGTGATAGAATTTTTTCCGCCACTTAGCTGTACCGTGACAATGGTCAGGAATATGAAGGGAGAACATGTTCTCAATCCCAGAGTATTGTCCTAAATTGATCCAGGAACAAGTCATATCAGTGACTGCGAGGGGAACATTTGTTCTTCGGATTGGATGTCCAATATTCAATATCCGCTTTGCGGTTCACTTGTCATTGATACGTGTGTCGCTGGCAGAAGTCGAACTTGTAGACAGCATCTCAGCAACCAACGGCGGTCTGAGACGCCACGACCTGGGAAGGCCAAACAAGCACCAAAGAGGGAACTTGATCAGGGTCGCCACAAACGTATGTTTGGTCAGATGGATTGCGCGAAAGGGTTGATTGCGTAGCTCTTCGGGTATGTTCGCTCTTCACTCTAGTATTAATGGCTGGCGCTACCGTATGCCAAGGGGTGAAATGTGACGACTGGACCACGGAAGAGCCTTCGTCCGTTGACGTATCAACAATCTGGCACGGTACGGATTCGGAAGTCGTGAGGGGCCCCTCGTGTGTACCTGCAGCTCACCACCACCCACATATCCGAAGAAGTTTACAAACAGGTACTCTTGACATGCAGTCAGTACAAATAATGGTCCGACACACGGGCTGCACTGTACCTGGGTTAGATGAGGAACTCTACGGATATCCCTCAGATTGTGCCTGGTTAAGTTATCCCAAACGGGACAGGATTATCCCCGGCCCATGGCGACAAAACCTACGGGCTACCGTGACGTAGCTAAGACGAGGGTTGTCGTGTTTTGTACCTGCTCTAAACACAGTTACACAGGGCTAGCCGCCTAAATGACATAAGCCTATTAGCACGGTTGCCAGTAATAGCGAAAATCAGAACTTGGATTAGCGTAGAGGGGACGACGTCACGCTTTGTTTTTGCAGGACAACAAAAATAAAAACAAATAAAAAGAGCCTTCTGCGGGGCTCGTGATAAAGGATTAAAACTAGTTAGAGCTGTACCGACTTAGAGAATTGGATTTTCTTCAGAGTGGAATTACAAAACCACCAGAATGCGCTGGAAGCGGATCGAGATGATTTCCTCGTATACAGAAGCACCTTGGGTTCGAAGAAGCGTAGATTCACGAAAAATGCGGATCCTCTTGGGAAGGGGAAAGGATGACGTATCCGAATGACTTGAAAAGGGGGAAATGGCTTCGTTGACTCGTGGGTGTTATTATGGGTCAGCACCGTGCCAACCAAGGGTGAGAGTTCTATTAGCATATGTATATTATCATACTACATGAAATACATGAGATTTGTCGGGTTCAAGCGTGCCAATGCGGCTGCGAACTTGCGATGATTGCACCGCGTGGATGTCCTTTTTTCTGGGAAGCGTGCAAGTCTGCAGACGTTGTGTGGAGTCGTCCAAAAGCTTCATTTAACCAATGTCGTCATTGCTTACAGTATTAATTGAACGGAATGTTCCTCCGTGCCAGGACGGTGGGAAACTTCTGAGAACGAGTCCTAGAATTGAGTATGAGTATGAGTATGAGTATGAGACGGCAATAAAGCTCGTCGACCACCAAGTTCGGAGCACCTTGGCTTCGACCGGAAAATTCAACAGTACCGATAAATCCATCCCTCAGGCCTCAGACCCATTTCTTGTGTTGCAGCGCGGAGCTACGCACGGTTACATCACCCTGACCACAAGGCTCAAGGGACATGGACAATGGTCATGGCAATACCACTAGCAGAACACGCAGTGGCGTCATGTCCCTGTGATACCAGAGGAACTTGACGGTATGCCGGAGGAGGAGCTCACTATTGCCCCGGGAACGCAATGTTGGGCTGGTGGTTAGGCGAGGGCGAGTACCCTAGTACCCCCGGGACGAAACGCAGGGATCCCCGAGTCTCAGGTCAGAATATTTATTAATATTGATGCGGCTGGAATCAAATTACGTCTGCGGTCGTCCAACGTTTGCATGTTTCAACGTTCCGTTGTCGAACCTTGTCACCGTGAGGATTCCGAGGTCAAGTCGATCAGTTCATCCACCTTGACCCTCCCAACATGACGAACTACCGCCGTGGTCCTAGGCACCAACTCGCTCGCACCACTTTTAACACGACCATGTCTTCAAAGAAGACGGAAAACACTGTAAAGTAGATATATTTTGTATCAAGAGCTGATTAGCCGTCCAACCTGTAGAAGCATAAAGACAAACGGCATGCCCAGTTCCTGCAAGTCTATCTTCTCGATCTTTAGCCCAAAGTCAGTGCGGACTGAATTGCCGTCGAGGCCATTATTAAATGTCTGCCATCGCCGGGTTCAAATCGAGGTTTGACTGTGAGGAACTTCGCTTGCCGCGCAAAATTTTAAGCTCTTTTGCTTGGTCTGTGCGTGTGAACATATTTCTAATATATAGGTAGAAACATGGAATTTATCGAAAGTTACACCTGGAAGATTGATATTTGGGGTTCTCCTTCACTGCTTACTGCCAGTTCTAGCGGAGATTCTTGAATCTTACACATCCAGGGAGAAGGACATCTTTCACCCCAAGATCGCTCCAATGTCTCCACAGGTTGTAGCCCGTTTGACAGAGATATCTATTTCGCTGCTGTTGGCCCAAAGTTTTAGATGAAGTTGGTAATGCGTATGTGCAACGATCCTGAATGCCATTATAATATTTTGCGTTCATGTGTACTGGTTCCATTGCACTAATCGTAGGCTGAGTACACGATTATGATACATGATACAAGGTAAACAGTCACGTAAATAATCAATGTTCACTGACGAAGACAGCAGCCATTCCCATTCCCGAACCTATGCACATACTGGTTACAAATATCCTCTCATTCCTCTGCTTGGCGATGTTCAAGCCAGTAGCAATTTGCCGAGCTCCAGCTACGATTACGGCAAATGAGTGAGGCAGAGAGGACACAGACAACGAAAACGACATACTACAACCAAGAGGATGGCCGATGGCAATGGCACCACCATTCACGTTCACTTTGCTATAGGGAATTTTAACTTTGTCGATGGAGTAAACGGCCTGGGATGCAAAGGCCTCGTTAATCTCGTAAAAGTCGACGTCGTCTTTGGAAAGACCAATCTTCTCCAAAACATTGGGAATGGCATAAGCAGGCCCCACACCCATGATCCGAGGTGGGACACCGACCACCGCTGCTGCGACGTACTTGCCAAGGACAGGAAGGCCAAGGTGTTTGGCGACCGAACGGCGAGCAAGCACGACTGCTGCAGCGCCATCGGAGATCTGTGAAGCATTCCCTGTAAGGCGGTGGATCGAGTCATATCCACAACAAGTCATAGTTTCGGCTTACCGGCGTGGGTAGAGCCGTCCTTCTTGAAGGAAGGTTTAAGCCTCGAAAGGCTTTCAGCGGTGACACCGTCGCGTATACCATCGTCAGCGTCCACGACTATCTGTACTGCTTTCTCAGTCTTAGGATCGATGAAGGTCACATTAAGCGGTATGATTTCGTCCTTGAACTTTCCCGCCTTCTGTGCTGTTGCAGCCTTCTGGAATGACTCCGCGGCGAACTTGTCCTGTGTCTCACGAGAAATGCCGAAATCTGCAGCGACATTCTCGGAGGTGATTCCCATCGGAGTGAGACAATCTTCCGCTTCCTGAGTGGTGAGCACAGAAGGCGACCAGCCGTCAGGAAGTGATCCACCGCCCCATCCGAATGTCATGGACTCAACGCCGGCCCCTTGTGGTCAACCATCGGATATAAGTGGTGTTGCGATAGCCGAACATGAGCAGTAGCTTACCAATCCCAATGTCGATCTGGCCCGCTAATATTTCGTTGGCGATTTGATTCACAGCGGCTAGGCCAGACGAACATTGTCGATTGACGGTGTTGACCGAAGCGGTGTTTGGGATGCCAGCGTGCAGGGCTGCCATTCGGGCGGCGTTGGCGCCACCACCAGGCGGAAGGACGTTACCCACAGCAATGTCCTCGATGAGGCCTGGATTTACACGTGCTGTGGTGCATGCTGCGCGTAATACGCCAGACAACAGTTCCTCTGGCCGCGTGTCCTTGAAGCCGCCTTTTCTGCCCTACAAAATGAACGTGAGCGCATGATTAGATACGGCGCAGTGGGTGAATGGCACCTTGGTCAGCGCAGTCCGAACCGCGGCGAGAATTACGACATCGCTATCGTGCTGTAAAAGTATTTTGTTCTTTGCGCTGGACATGGTTGTGCGCTGAAGTATTGATGCAAGATCGAACTGAGAACGTCGACGGGCTTAGCAAGCCGGAGTCCGGTTGTTTATACACCGGCTATGGATTATTCATGTGTTTTTGGTGCGCCCGGCTATTATTACATAAGTAAAACAAACTGCAACAAGTTCAATCATGTGTATGTTTACTTGCTTCTAGCACGCTTATCCCGGTGACTCAGTGAGTCACTGCCTGCTCAGTACTGACACAATCAGGACGACTTAATAATCGCAAAGCAATGAGTTTGTAGAAAAGGCATGACAATCACATATTATATTTTACCGTTGGTTTAAGTGATTCTTTTTGAGTTTCATGCTGTTACTTGGTGATTTAGGTGGTCATATTACCGCTATCAAGCAAACTATATCATCGAACCATTGCACGCATATGATGGTGAGGTTTGGAATAGATGCGATTTCCTTTCAAGATGTTTTATAAACGAACTCAATGTGAAATTCACTCCGAGTCAGTCTGTAATCGCTTGGATAGTTCCTCACGCAAAATATTCTGAATCGTTTTGATCACTCTCGAAGCACGGACATTGACCTTATCATCGAGGAATGTGGTTACGGCGGCCTCAAATGTAAGCATAACGGCCAGAGTCAGTATTTTTGAAGTTCCAAGCCCCTTGGTAAGTCATCTGAGATCACTTGGCCAAAACCGAGCGTATCTCCCACTTACAATAATTTTAAACGAGGATTGCCCCCTGCTTGGAACATGCTGTAAAGATAGGCTTGGATTATGAGCTGACAGTCAGACTCGTGCCCAACGCTTCTCTAATCATTGCAGCGCTGGGTCGTCACGATAGGTATTCATTAATAAAACCAGTAAAAGCCCATCTGAAGCGCTCTATTGTGCTAGAATAAGGCCTGTTGTTGTCACGCCGATGCACAGGAAAGGTGTTTGCAAATGATATTTCCTCACACTTTGTGGGCGTTTACGGCTGCAACGCATATCATGCGGAGATCCGCCAAAGTCTTATAGGATGATGCCGTATGAATGGGCGTCGAAATTCATTTCAACCACGGTGTCTTTAGGTGTTTTAAGGACGAAGAGAGGGGATAGCCGGTGGTATCGTAAAAGGAGCAAGATTCTCTGATCTCATAATTGCCGCCGACGGTGTTAAGAATCAGACGGACACTGTTTGGTGCGCTTATCCCCATTTTATGATCCTACCGCGTAATCGTTATCATATCTATTTGATAGGGGACTCGGATGTAAAGCGTGCGTTCTTTCGGATATACACTCTTCTGCGCATGGTTCGCCAGAAGGACATAGGCTGGATATGACTGGCTATTTTTTCTAAGCGGACTGCCCTTATAGTCGGATAGGTATGGATGGAATATGTATTGTAGCGTGCTGGGATGTACATCTTCTGACCTATTATACCAGGAGAGATATCAGGCGGTTACTTTGATACATCACCATCGCAATACTCTGGAGTCTGGATGTATTCTTTCAGGTAAAGCTGGATACACCTTCTAGCCGGAAGGTTCGAGTTTTGTAGTGATATATCTACTGTGAACATCCCACCATACCCTCTCACTATCGATGATCGCGAATACTATGTTTGCCATATGCCCCCCGCCCTTCTCCCGAACATTACGATGCATGATGTTCGAGTGTGTGATCTTTGCCTTCTCGCGCTGCAATGGTCGTCATGCACGCCCTCGCCCTCGCCCCCCATCGCCGTCGTCAGCCCACGCCCATGCTTACGCCCTCTCTCGCATTTGTGCTCGTGCTCGTGCTCGCCTGGTCCCTCGCCATCGCCCTCTGCACCTCGCATTGTTGCCCCCTCCCTCACCCCCTGCCTCATTAGAGTCATTACTGACGGTGTGCTACGAATCATGCCACACGCTCTCGATCTACAGAGAGCATACGACGCCGGTAGCCGCAGTTCATTGTGCTCACATCCAGTCCGTGACACGCATCTACCATAGACGTGCGCGCGCAAGCTCGCTTTTCCCGCTTTCCACACCTCACCGTGATTCGCGCATCTTGGCTGCCCCTGCCCGGTACTTGCAGGGGTAGTCTCGGCCCAAGCCCTTCAAGAACCCTGTACTACTTTCAAGAAATTTGGTCATGCTCGCTTGGACAGTTTGAGGACGTTAGGTTAGTGACATGATCACCTCGGTTCGTTAGGCTGAACGCAGACCAATGGTTGCTCGATGGCGTCGGGGAGGCTTACAAGCATTAACCCATCACCCATCACCCATCACCTGTCAGATGCTCTGGATCAATCACAGAGTTTGAACGACACTACAGAATACTTGCACTATACGGGCTATTAGGCCTGCGCGGTGCTGCCGTGCAGGTGGCCGACTAGTACTACCTGAGTGTATATAGTGACGCATTTTATGGATCGGCTGGGAGTACGCACCTATTCCAAGCACTTCACACAACTAAATCACCTGCATTGGTCAAGAAATCCACTTATTGACCAACATTCAGCTCACGGATGGGATGTGAAGCACGGTATTCCCTGTCCTATTGTTATTCTCTTGGTCAAAGACATAACCACTTTTGCTACGTTGCTCGTTCAACTCGCTGAAATGGAGACCTTGAGAGTGTGGTACAAGCACACAGGGCATTTCGCAAGCACTCAACTCGGATTTGAAATCTGGAAACCATGTCTCTGTGGTACGTCAGATTGACTGAATGACGTCGGAAGTGAGTGAGTAGATCATTGTGGACTCGGGCCCAAGTTGAAGCTGAAGCTTAAGAGGCGCGTATACCCATGTGAGGTCGACAGAATCCTCCACGCGATTGTTCAAACTTCAGCGCTTCAGCTTCAAAAGGTACTGCTCGATCGCTCGCGCTGTGGAATGGGCACTGACTTACTACGTGAGGACCAGAATGCAGGAGTTAAGAGTGAAGACTCAGTACTCAGCTCTTACGTCCGCCCTCGACGCTATGTTGCCCTGATTGGCTCCGTCATGTGGCAAAGTCTTGGACTTGAATGGGATAGCTGAAGCGTTGATCTCCCAGTCGTTCCGAATCGGGCCGCTGCGTTTCCTGCACTGATTCGTCGGTACATCGGCGACTTGGTGTCCAGACGTCCACGTACTACGTGTGGAATGAATTGCATCAAAATCTACACTCTCTTCACTTTTATGTCTGGAGCCGGAGCCCGGATCCCTGAGCCGTGAAGACAGTGTAGACGGGGCCCGGCGTCCCGAAGGACGTATTTGTCTGTTTCACGGTTGATCGCTTTGTCGAGGATGAAAACAGGGTTGCGGGATGCCATTTTTTAACCTTAGTTAATGGCCATTCGGCGGGGAAACTGGGGGAGTAAATGCGTGTTGCTCTCGTTACTCGTAAGTAGGAAATTATATCGCCGGGTAGTGATTGTCGAGCATCCTGGAGACCCTCTGCTCACGATCCCCGGTCGTCGAAGCGGTTTAAGAGGCGGTCGAGTCTGTTGAGGAACATATGGGCGTCTTCGATCATGATGACCATGCATGAAATTCCAACTGGGATAGGTCTTGTCCTTGTCCGCCAGGGATGGGGATGGAGGGACTGTGAGCGCGAGTCTGTCGTTTGCGGGTACCAAGTCGGACAGGTAGAAATTTAGTCTTGTCTGTCTGCGTATGAATTTATTGAGCATAGTATGCAAGATGAATACCGACCTACGCATCCCTTCATTGGCAAGCCCATCATAGATGAAGGCGTTGAAATTATCATGAGCAATGGGATTTAAATGTTCACCTTACCTTATTTTTGTGATGATAATTAAATTTGGGCGAAAAATCTTGTTCGCTCAATTCACGCGCGCCTCCACGCCTTTTTCATGGTCTCGCCTTTTGTCTGCGCACTCTTGTTTCGTGGTCATCAATCCCGTAGCTCGACTCGGTCTTGTCTCGTTGTAGCGTATAAGTAGTTGACGCGGTCCTGCTGTATTCTTTAGCTTTGGTATTCGAGTCATAATTCGACTTCACTTGCTTTCATTACGCCCATTTCAGGTTGTCATTTTCGAGGTCCTGACAAGGTCCATGCGCTAGTGAGGTCCTGCTGGTATTGATACACCGTCTTCCCATGCCGGCGGTGTTACCGTGTAATGATAGATGTATTGATTAGTCTGTGGTAACAAGTCCCTACCTGAGTGGTTCAAAGAACAAGCTAGAAATCGTAAATAAACGAATTACATGCGGCGATCTCTTTGGTTCCAGCCCAATGATGACGTTTTGGGTTGCTAAGAGATGTGGGTAGTTATCGGTTCGTGCCTCTCACCATTCCTTCGGTTATCTTCAGGGCAGCACCCGACATCCCATTGATCGTGTGCGGGTGGCTAACCTAAGATCGAGTGGACAGTGGACACTGAACAAGGTGCGTCCCAGCTCAACGAAGACAACTTCGCCTGAATGTTGTGGCACCCAAGACTGGATGGGAAGAGAGTTAGGGCACCAAAAAGCATTACCTGTATATACTCCATGTCCCACTGGCATT
>JBBPPG010000257.1:0-32570 GCA_038091855.1 Leccinellum luteum | reverse complement strand
CAGCACGCCACCATCGTGGTCATCGAAAGTCATCATCTTGACGCGGTTGGTCATGCCATCATGAAAACTGTCCACCTCAGGTTGTAGTAGAGCCAAGTTGGTGGATTTCATTAGTAAGTAGTGTTGATCCAAAAGGGAAAATGCGGCCCGCACAATTGATTGATCGATCAATCTAGCCAGTGCTCGTCGCAAACTCCCCGCACATTGATTTACATACCGAGCTCTTCTTCAGCTTCAGCGTTGATCTGGTTTGCCATGGGTGCGGATGACGAGCACCGGACGCTCCTTAGTAAGTCACTACGTGGCATTGTGGTGATCTTGGACTTGTGATCGTTAATCGGGTTGGTGGTAGACAAACAGCTGCTAGCCGCAGCCCGACAAGACGGAAACATCGAGGAACTGTTGACCAGCATCGAATACAGAGATACAAACGACGAAGAGGCCTTCCAGTTCGATATCAACTGCACTGACTTAGTGTATGTCTTCCTTTCAAATCGAGTCGGCTCGTCGTTGAGTCTTAGCAATACGTCAACCTTGCTTGGTCGGATGCGACTTGTAGTTCGGGAAACACGCGTTCGCACCTTCGTTCCATGCTACCATCCATCTAGCGCTGATATCTAAATCCGAATGCATCAGCTCTCCATCTCGCGTACGTAACTACGTCACTTCCTCTACCGCGCGCCATCTTACTCGACGTTGCACGCTTGCTTTCTCATTGGAATACCTATTCCACTCTGAAACTTTCCCACACATTGACTTCGTTATCCATTCGCCACAGCGTCTTGAACGGTTCCGAAGAAAACGTCAACCTCCTTATCGAAGCCGACGGCTGCGATGTCGATCCCCAGAATCACGTAGGCGACACCCCGCTCCACCTCGCTGTGCAAATCCAAAATCAAGAAAACCGTCGTGCGATTGTATCTGCTCTTGTCGAAACCGCCGGCGCAGTAGAGTCGTGCGTTGCCTTTTTTTGTTCGGTTTTTATTTCCGTCGGATGGCATTTCCTGTTCACCATTACACGGATCCAAAGCGGCTGGGCTAACGCCTCATCGCACATCCTTGACAGCATCCGGTTGAAAAACAAGGCTGGTCAAACACCAAAGGACTTGTCGCAGATCTACTGTCCGTACGACACGGAGGTGCTCTCTTTGACGACTCCCCCTGCACGGGACATACGCGCCTTTGTCAATGAGACTGATATCGCGAACTGTGAGTGAACGGATCACGCATCCATACTCTTTTACCTTTTCTCCCTCCCTCTTTTTGTGCTGATCACATACCCGAAGTTGAGGAGGAAGACGAACTTGAGTCAGAGCCAGAATAAATAAAGAACTGAAGGAGAATGAAATTTAAACTGGCATATCCGCGTTTCCTGGATGTTTACGTGTAACATCATGCGTTTATCCCTGTTGTTTTACGACCTGTACATAGAAGGTGGAGCTGGCAACCGGAGCATATCCAGGAGGAGCTCGATCACTTTGATATTTGAAGCGTGCAACGCCGGAGTGCCTTGGTGACTTGACATCGAAACTCAAATCATATGATAATCTACATTGATCAGTAGTAACCAAAACAAGTCTCTGGACTCGGTCATGTGGACAGTCCTGAATCTTATTAGTCTTCCACCATGCGGTTGAGATTGATGCATATTTCGTTGCTAATAAACTTTAAAACGGGATGTCAACCTAGCGTCATTTCATACAAGTATGACGATATCACAGAAGAACAAGCGCTAGCATGCATCATGACGTCAGGGAGACGGACAATTTCCCAATGATATCATCACCGTGGCGATGGCTGCGATCGATTATCGATCCGATATGCGACTCACTGAACGGTCTTATTCTCCTCCCGGGCCGGGAGCTCACCTGCGGCGAAGTAATAACGCTGCCGTCAAGGAAACAAATTTCAAAACAAAAGACCGTGATAAGTGGTCGATGGCGGGCGAAAAGAAGTGCGCACCGCTCGATGTACAATACTAACGGTCCGGGGCAAGTGACGACACAACTGAATCCTGTCTTTGTGCCTCACTCGTCATTTCCGCTCGTGTGCACTAGTATTCGGAACGGATCAAACGCTTCGGGGTCTTCTGAAGTGCGTCATCGTCGTAATGACTGGCACAACGACGGCGCCGCATCCATCCCACTGTACGCCGTGTTTAGAGGAGGCTTTGGCCGTTCTAACCGAAGGCGTCTTAGACCGGCCTTTCTTCTCGACGATCGTATCGGATTTTTGCATGTGGAGATGGGCCCGCATAGTACGGGTTCTGTACCAAGTTTCATAGCGTCACTGCGAAAGATCCGACTCGTAAAGGCTGACCAAAACGACCTGGTCAAGGCGACAAATCAGCACAACGCCGTTTGCAACAGGAGTCCGTCGTCTAAAAGAGGACATGCTGAGGCGAAGCATTCCGTCGCAGTCTAGCTTGCTGAGGTACGCGTCGCTCGACTAGAAAACAATAATGCAAATGGTCATGCGGATGTAAAGTATGTGCGAAGGCACGAGGTTCGTCCAGGTTTCGACGGTGATCAAAAGTCGCTCTACAAAACCAAACAAAAAAGCTATGGTAAGATGAACATACTGCGGCCCGGTCGCAAGCGAGACAGCTCTCAAGCCCCCAACCCCCGTCTTTCCCATATTGACCCCTCATGCATCATGATCGGGAGAAGCCGTCCTGATGTCCCTGGGGATGTTCGTAATGAATAGGGGTCACCTGGCTACCGAGACGTTGACGATGGATCCGCGGACCAGCGCTTGCAGTCCAGGTGGAATTACATACGGCTTCACAATTTTGGAGAATCTGACGGCTGCAAGGGCTGCATGTGACGACACGAATATATGATGAGGGCCACGAAATTGGGGTCGCAACCTGTAGCGAAGGTTCGAAGAGGAGGTGAGATGGCGCCAAAAGGGAATACACACAAAAGTTCAACCAGATTTTCTGCTTTTCCCGTCGCGTCCGACTGTTGAATATTCAACGATGCCGTACATTCTCTCACTACATACAGTTTGCTAATTCCTTCACTGACACAAAACCCAGCCACCATTGTCTGAGGTCGAAATGCCTGATGGTGATATCATCCGGCAGCAAGGTGAACACACCCGCGGTAACGTGGTAGATACCTCAGGCCCAAACGCGGATTCGGAACTGGGTTCGGTCCGACTCTCCTTGAGAAACAGGCACCACAGGCAGAAATAAATGCGCCTTCACCTCATTCGCGGCATCCCAACAAGGAACCACATCTTCACGTGCGCTCCGCAGGTCTTCTATGTGTAGCGACCGGCCACGGTGGCCTATGTATACGAAGGGAGGTCAGTCAATACCACCGAACCGGGCGGAGGTTGTATAGTATATTGATATTACTTGCCTGTTTGTTAAGTCTGAGTCAGGAACCCGACACTGGGCCAATTACGAGCTATGCCAACTGCACGATCCATCAATCAAAAATCCCCAGGTGGACAAAAAGGGGCGTAGGATATAATACAACGGGAATACCCGAAGCACACTGTCGACGGCTCTGATTCGCCAGTCGGGAAGAGCGTGTGAAATGAGATGGGAGTTAACTTGTCTGCAAACCACAGGTCTGCAGGGCATGCTCCGCTGCAATGTGCATATCACGTCATTTTATCTGGAATTACCGGATTGCGCCTGACCAACCTTCGTCCTCCCACGATCAATACTCGGTATACGGGTCCAGGAAAATCAAGACGCCAGTGTGAACGTTCGACTACGAAGAACGTGTCTGCAACGTGGTCGACGTCGCCAAAGATGTGGTCATGGGAGTGCTGAAGTGCTATATGAGCGGCAGGGTCTTCCAGGGCGGTGTCAGACTGCGCGAGACAAGCGAGGTCGAGGTCTAGTGCTACGTGATGGTCAAGATGGCGTGGACGTCTCGATAGAGGCTTATCACCGACGGGGGCCCGCCGAATACAAAGTGCGGAGGGTAGCGGAGCCGCGGGGGAGGCAATGTCGTTGATTCGGATTGACAGCCTACGTACGTTCCACCTGTCAGACCAGCAAGTTTTCTCGATCATGCAACAACAAGGGACGACGCCGCACCACCGCGTAACGAGGGTCTGATGCGCACGTCGGACATGACGTTGGTTATATGTGATGCGGCGCGCGATCCCATTGTGGAGCCTAAATTGCGTAGTAGACCCTAACTTTCGGCGTTGACAGGATGCTGAATTCATGACCATCGATAAGCGTCCACATCCACATCTATCACGACATCATGTTTAGTTACCTGCTCACATAACGGCTAGATCGTTGCGCTCGGACATTGGAGATTCTTAGCCCACTACTTACTTGGAGGTGGTGGAAGCGAATAGTAAAAGATGCTAGTAACGGCCGTGGGAAACTAGTACTTCTAGCATTAGTCGTCGGATCGGACAATGAGCAACTACCACAGCTTTAGATGATATCAACGAACTGATCCACACGACCAATGTCAGATCCCATTCGATTTAACGACGATGACGGCGACGACGAAGGTTGGGAAGACATGCCCGTCGTCAAAGAAGACGAGCTCGCAGGCGGCCTCGACGAAGAGGACCAACAGAAATACCACTACGCTCCCCAGAAAAAGATCACAGGTGCATCGCATGCACACTCGCTCTCTGGAGGCACGAACGCGACGGGACAGTTCCTCGATGTCGACGACCAGGGCACGCAATGGCGCTCCAAGACGTCGACAGACCAGGACGAGAACGAGTATACCCGGCTGAGGGTGGACGACGAAGACGATGCGGACGAAGTGCACTTGCGGACGCGGTACCTTTTTGACGAGGACAAGGCGATGACGCCGCTGGGCCAGATGCAGACGACCAAGAAGATGCTCACTGAGGCGCAGCGCATCGCGTACGTCGGTCTCTGTGCGCTGACCGCCAAGGAGATGGTGCACAAACAAAAGAGTGCGCGCAGAAAAGAGCTCAAAGAATCTATCCAAAGCATGGAGCTCTGGGCGTTGAAGGTGATGGGGCGACTGTATTATCATATGGATCTCGAGACTGCAGGTATCTTATCACTGTTCAGCTTCTTTGCCGCTTGAGTATATGATACGCCCTAACACACATCTACAGAGCAAAAGATGATAGATAGCCTTGCGTTGCATGGGGTACAGGCCAGCGATCTTGCTCCATCACTGATGACGACACATACCATCGCCAATCCCGAATACGATCCCGCAGAAGCCCACAGACAGGAAAAGGAGACAGCATCACATCCATCAGAACAGGACATCACTCTGAAACCTTCCAAACCCCCTATCACTTCTCCGTTGCCTCCCACACCTACCACCGCTACGTTCCAATCGACCATCCGCGTCCTGGAAGATACTTCCGTGGCTGCGTCTTCTCTACCTGGTCACACTGTCACCACCACGCTCTCGTCCGTCGACAAGGATGTCACGCTCGACATTCGATGGACAGTCTTGTGCGACCTCTTCCTCATCTTAGTTGCCGATAGCGTTTATGACGCCCGTTCCCGCGTGCTGCTAGAAACTGTAGCGCTGAAACTCGGCCTTGGCTGGATCGACGTCGTCAAGTTCGAGCGGCGCGTCACGGAGGCGCTCGAAATCCAGGAGGGCATCGAAAAGCTGGAAAACGAAGAGATCATCGAGGGGTCCGCTAAGGCAGCCCGGAATAAGCGGTACATGATGATGGGTCTTGCAACGCTAGGTAAGCCATCGGACATGTGCATTTGCGGTGCTCATGTCAACCTCGTCCACGTGTAGGGGGTGGTCTGGTCATCGGTTTGTCAGCGGGGTTACTTGCCCCCGTGATTGGGGCTGGTCTTGGCGCCGCTTTTGCTACTGTTGGTATTTCTGGAACAACAGGCTTCCTCGCAGGCGCGGGAGGCGCTGCAGTAATTACAACGGGCGGAGTCCTCACTGGTTCTGGCATCGCTGCACGTGGTATGGCCAGACGGACTCAGAATGTGAGGACTTTCGATGTACTTCCGCTCCATAATAACAAGCGCGTGAGTTGTATATTGACCGTACCCGGGTAGGAACGCTGCTTTTTCTTCTACCCGACACTCTCACGCATTTGTACAGGTTCATGAGCGGCAAACTTGATGATGTGCGGTTGCCCTTTAGCATGCTGGATCCCATCGTCGGAGATGTCTTCAGTATCCTGTGGGAGCCAGAAATGATCCGAGAAACCGGAAGTGCTATCAGGATTCTTACGAGCGAAATCCTGACTCAGCTAGGTCAGACAGTGCTACAGCATACCGTTATGACTGCGCTGATGGGCGCACTTCAATGGCCGATCGGTGAGCGCTCCCGATCGTCGTCTTGGTACTTAGCTCATCATCACATATGCTTGGCTTGATCTAGTGCTAACGAAGTTAGGTTACCTCATCGATAACCCTTGGAATAACGCACTGGACCGGGCCCGTGCTGCCGGAAGCGTACTAGCACAATTATTAGTACAACGCCATCTCGGCGTTAGACCGATCACGTTGATCGGGTTCTCGCTTGGGGCTCGTGTCATATTTTATGCGCTCCTCGAGCTCGCCAAGACCAAGGCATTCGGCATTGTGCAGGACGTCTTCATTCTTGGTGCCACGCTCACCGCTTCACAGAGCACGTGGTGTAGTGCGCGAAGCGTTGTCTCCGGCCGTTTCGTGAACGCATACGCCAAGAACGACTGGGTGCTTAATTACCTGTTCCGTGCAACGAGCGCAGGTCTGAGCTCGGTCGCCGGGCTGAGGCCGATAGAGGGCGTACCTGGACTGGAGAACGTGGACGTGACAGACAAGATCGCGGGTCACATGAGCTATCGGACATTCATGCCGCTCATTCTTGACCAACTAGGGTTTCCCGTGACGGCCGATTATTTTGATGAACCTGTGGTGAGTACCATATACGTGTGTGTTCTGCGTGCGTGTCACGCAATGTGGACACAATTCATTTGCTTCTCGGTTGGCAAGATAACTGATCAATTGATGGATTTTGCGGGGGGTAAATTTGGTGATTCGGAATGCAGGAACCAGATTTCGAGGGAGACAGAGTGGTGATTCGAGAGGAGGAAGAAGAGCAGACGCGAAAAAAAGGATGGTTCTCGAAGCGGACGACAAAGAAGACACCACAGCCGCCGTCGGGCGCCGCGCCTTCTCGACCACCTTCGTCCTCCGCAGTCTCGTTTGGTTCGTCGAGGCAAAAGGGCTCGTCCCACAAGCCACAGGAAGACAAGGAGCTCCCGCCTCGGACGGAAGACGCCACGCCCACACCCTTGCCTTCCCCCTCCCCCGTAGACGCGGGTGATGGTGGTGTCGGTGGCATCCACGCTATACCTGAACAGCGTTCTTCAAAGCCAGATGTGCCTGTTCACGCCGGATTTGATCTGGCTGCCATCAAACGCATGATTGGGGACGCGGAGCATCATCCCGAACAACTGGTGGTTCCCCAACCCCAATGGCACCACCCAGATCAGGGTGGCTCGGGTGTCGTACCGCCACCGACGTTACCTCCCAATTTATCTTCGTCACCCCCGCTATCACCCCCGATAAGCCGCATTGATAACAGGATGACAATGACAGGTACTGTCAAGGAGCTGGACCCTTATGACGACTTGACCAGGTCATCTGATACGCTGAACGCCACATTCACGAATATGACCATGAATGACAAAGATGGAATGGTGGGGACGACAGGAGTGGAGCAGCGGCGTGGGTCGAACGTCGTCGTCGGGGTAGAGCGATTGAATAACGCCCTATCTCGACCGGGTAACTCAACCGAAATAAGCCCGGTGTGGTCTCATCCGAAGCCGTTCAAGTTGGGCAATGCCTCGGATGCCACGTTGGGAAACCCCTTTGCAGGGTCGACAGGAGATCAGGACCGCGGTACGCATTATCTCGCGCCATCGGCTTATTCACATGATACGACGGGGGCGGGGAACGGGGAGTCGACGAGGTTTGCGAGCTCTCCAGGACTGTCTTTCGGTTCACCAGATGGGACTATCACGTTGGAATCCGATCCGTGGAACACCGCTGCTGAATTTAGGAATACGACGGGGAGCGGTCTTGGCATGAATCCCTGGTCGATGTAATGCTTGGCTTGAGGTCTTCTTGGGCTTGGCGGTAGGGAAGATCGGGGATTAGGTCTATCTTTAATACATGGAAGTGCTCTCTCAAAACGGCGACGAGTAGGGTCATTCGTTTTCGTCGTGGCGCGTGCGCGTGTCGAACGACAGATCTAACGTTTTCTTGGGAGAGAACGATGTGGAGGGAAGGGAAGTCCGTTGTGTTCCCCCGACCTCAATTCCTCCCCCTCGATTCAGAGCCGCTGACAGTGCCTACGGAGGATATGCGTAGTCGATTTTGTTGTGGGATCCGCCGTCCCCGTCGCATGGGCTCATCAGGTGGTCGGGTTGGCTTGGCCCGACCGAGTCGGTTGGGTGAGGAGAGAGATTTGAGGCCTCGGCCAAGTCTAAACGAGATCGTCGCTTCGTCCGCGTGAATAAGACGTTGACAGCAAGTCGACTTCCCCCCCTTCGATGTCTGGTATTTTGGATATTCACGCTGTCACCAATCATGCCGTCCTCCCCTCCCCAATCCCATGAACGTGTGTGGGAGAGGGTGACCGTGTGTGTGTGTGCGGTCTGTGGGGAGCGAACAACGAGGCAAATAGCATATCAGGATTATAGCACCCAAAAATAAATGACCCATAATTGCCCAACAAGACCAAAAACATGGACAGGAGGACGAGGCACGCCTGACATGCCGCACGCGGACAAACCTGTGAGCAGGGTGAGAAACGTGGCGGAGTGGCCATCCCTCCAACGGATGCGTCATTTCTGCCATAGGAAAAACTACATAGGTTTGACAACCACACACACAGCGGACTTGTGTCCCGCCTGAGGCCCCCAAACAGCATTACTACTGTGCCGGATGGGCGCGCTATAAGCTAAGTTAATGTGGGTGTGATAACCTGAGGGGGTCCTCGACGTGTCACGAAATCAACCAAAATTACCGATTCCATTGGCATCGCCCTTCTGTCTCCGCATACGCCGACTCGAGACATGAATCATTGGGACTTTCGGAAAAGTCACAGGCCAAGGGATGAGATCTGAGGAAGGCTGAGCTCGGAAGTGATTCAAGATTGCCGACGCGCGGTAATTGTACTAATGCTGTTCTCATTGGCTTGGTCACTTCTTCCGATCAGTGGTCTAACCCAAGATGATGCCAAGTCACTTAGCCAGACTATCTGATCTCTTCTCTGGCCAGACAACAAAAAAGGAAGATATATATTTTTCTTTCATTTTTTATGTGATGTGATTTGAAGCTCATGCATTGACATGCGGAGTTTGAACGTGGTGAACCAACAGCAACCATGTCAGAAACGAAATATTTACAAACTCCGAACAACACCAACTCCGAACCACAAAACGGCCGAGTTAACGTTCCGCTAATTTTTAATTCAATTTTCCTTCTTTTTCCCGTTTGGTGATATAAAGCCCCGGTTGGACTCTTCACTCGTTTGCCCGGAAGTTCTCTTTCACTCTCTTCACGTCCCCCCTCCTTGTCGTCTTACGTCCCCGGCTGCTGCTGCTGCTGCTGTTGTTGTTCCTGTTCCTCTCTGACAAAGGCGTACATGCGGTCCATCCTCAAACATCCCCATCTGTCAGATCTTTCGCATCATCAACACTGTCCAGAGCCGTTCCCGTTCGCGGCATCTGCGACCGTTGAAGTCTCCCCTCACGTCCACTTCCCCCCCACCCCGACCCTCACCTCGATATTCATCACCCACTCCCCCTCCGCGTACGACCGCACGCCCGCCGAGGTACTCCCCAACACATGTGCTCTGCCCGGTCGCCACGAAAGAGAGTTTGTCGACACTTCCCGTCCATGTCCCCGTCGCGCGCGCCATCCATGGGACGACCAAGGCAGTTATTTCCACCCTCGCGCGTTCGAGGCGTCTGAGCCATCAGGTTTATTCGCCTATTTTCTCCTGCTTCATAGCAATGCCTAACGAATCTCTTCCTCTTCCTGCATACTTTGCTTGCCTCCGATCTTGGGCTCTCTTGCATATTCCATAGAGTCGGATGACTCGGACGCCGTGCGCACTCCCCCTGAACCTGCGTTTTCTGGACATCCGTTTGCCGTCCAGTTTGGATATCGGAGTAGCGGCGACGCGATGTTTCCGCCTTCCATCACCCAGCAAGATATCCAGTCTGCGTTGTTATTCTTGCCACATGAATCCAGCATGGCATCCAGAAAGGATGCCTGCCGGTCGCCTAGTGTAGGTCGGACTAGTATCCCAGAGCCTCGTCGGAAAAGCGCCGACGGACGGATACAGCGTCGCAATGAATTTGCCGTTTCCAACCTGGACTTTGAAGGCTGTCTTGGCGGCTTTTGATCAGGTAGATTTGATGAACACGGTTGTAGATCATCGTGCTTTTTGCTGTGCTTTGTGATGGATAACTTGACGACATAGTGACGGAACTGATACCCTCACGCATGCAACACTTTGTTTGTATTACTAGTACCACAGCTGTTCGTTTCGACGTAGACATTAATATTTGGAATTGAACACGTTTTTGTTGTACGTGCTCACCCTCAAACTTCTGGTTGTTTGGCTGCCTTCAGGAATTACACCGTTGTGACGGTGGTAGTCACGGGCTTGGTCGGGCACCTGTTGTTGTCCGATCATCACCAAGACAGCAAGACATTTTTCAATGCACATGTAGTATGGCGTGCTCGTCGATGTCCTGTCGTCGCAGTGTCGAGTTAGCGCCCAGCATCACGTTAAGGTGATCGGGAAGTCCGATATTATAATTAAATAAAGGGCGTGTATGGCAGTCAAACGCCGCCGCCGCATCAGCCAACCCCAAAAGAAGCTTCAAGGGCTGATGACACCGTAGTCTGATGGAATTGTAGATACACATGCATTAGTGAACTAGCGCCGTGGGTGGATCAGTGGATTCGACCCACCTTTACTCTTTCACCTGTCACGGCCAAAAGTTTGAGTCAAAAGCTGCGGTCTACGCCAATCACTCTCGATCCACAGACGTACCTGAAGCGAGCCCATGCCACCAATGAAGATACGCTCGTTCGTCGTCTTGCCGCTCACGTGGATAGATAGTGGCCGATTGGATCGTCTGGTCCCTCTTCTTTGTCATCGGTCACTAGTTATCATAATCGGTTAAAATCAGGAGACTACTTCGGCCAAAGGGCTCTTCCGTCCCGGGTTCCTTCCATTTGATCCTATGGCCCTAGGAGAGAGACGGCGCAAGAGAGCCACTGATTGTCAGGCGCTTTTCCCCTTTGGTCTTTGGTCAGAGTTGCTGCCTCAGATGAAGCACATACATCGAGTAGCTGCTAAATGGCCCGGTTGATGTGGACAAGCCGATCACGACGGTGCAACTGCCAGCCCCGTATGTTCGGTCGAACCTTCTTCGCGACCGTAGATGGATAAATTCGGAAATGGAGAATGACAGGGCAATGTCATCCTGGAAAGGACGGTTTGAAGCTCAATGCCGATTTGACGATTATCGTTGACACATGCTGGCAGTGAGCAGCGAGGGAGTAGAGCGTTTCATTTCGTGATTCGGGTATGTAAAGCGGCATCAGGGTAGGGATGGAGTAGAGAGAGGACTCTCGATGAAATTCGTTTGCGCCGTAACGAGATGGCCTGACTTCGCCGGAAAGGAGGCATGCACGTTGCAAACACCCCTTGAAATCGTCAGGATCGCTAGTACGTATTTATCGGAACCGACGACCTGGCTAGCTGAATCGCATGCGAGTAGCCTCCCCTTACATTCAAGTGTCCATTGTTAGTTAACAAGGTTGCAAGTGTTGAAAGTTCCGAGCGGAGTGGAGGGAACAAGAGTCGAATGTCACATTCGATGGGTCAGTGCGCAAGTGACGGAGTGCGAAAAAGATCCACAGGCGTGGGAATTAACTTCATTTCCTCGCCCACCGAATCAACGAACTTTCGTCCCTCTCTCATCATCATCACCACTTTTGTTTCCGCAACCACCATCACATACCGCTTCAACTTATTTGACCTCGACTAACCTTTTGTATATACAGCAATGGCTCGTACCAAGGCAAGTCATTTCTCAGAACACCCGTCGACGTCGGCAGACTAATCGCTTTTCCACAGCAAACCGCCCGTAAGACAACCGGAGGTGAGTCACGTATCACAGTGCGCGTGGTTTTAGTGACGAATCCTTTGCGCAGGCAAGGCTCCCCGTAAACAGTTGGCGACCAAGGCCGCCCGTAAGACCGCTGCCGCTGTACGTGTCTGGCCCTTGTCCGCGCTATCAAGAACGCCCGCTCATCCCCATTTGTGAACGTGCTGCAGGCTGCTACTGGTGGTGTGAAGAAACCCCATCGTTTCCGCCCCGGAACGGTCGCCCTTCGTGAGATCAGAAGGTATCAAAAGTCGACCGAGCTCCTTATCAGGAAGCTCCCGTTCCAGAGGCTGGTCCGTGAAATCGCTCAAGATTTCAAGGTGCGTGTCTTCTGCGTCGTGTCTCGTGACAGAAAATGACGGGGCTTGTAATATGGGAACAATAGACGGATTTGCGCTTCCAATCATCCGCAGTGATGGCTCTGCAAGAGGCTGCGGAAGCGTACCTCGTCTCCCTCTTTGAAGACACCAACTTGGCTGCGATCCACGCAAAGCGTGAGTCATCCTTCCCCTTTCCCTCGGTCCCGAGTTCACACGTTTTTCTGTTTCAGGTGTCACGATGTATGTCTACTTGTCATTTGTTGCCGCGAGGCTGTGCTAACTGATCAATTTGCAGTCAACCCAAGGATCTTGCTCTGGCTCGTCGCCTCAGGGGCGAGCGCGCTTAAATCATGGACTATATACACAGTCTTATTTCGTTCAACGAGTGTATGGCTCTCGTTCTGTTGGCCCAGTATGTCTTACCTCTGTTCTTTTACGATACGAACGGCGTAGTGTGTACGATTGCCTTTCCCTTAACCCTAGTCTTTCCTCTTTTGGTCTTGTTAAACGGGATCTTGTATTGGCTTGGTCTCGTCACCTGTTTTATTCACCATTCTTTATCTTATGATGATGGCTTCGTCATGCGGAGAGAAAATGTAGAGGAAATTTGTTTGTATTCTGCTCTTGTATCCACGTATACATTTGCGTTGCAGATAATGACTGCGGAAGTCTAGACAAATCTACTAAACCTGCTCTTGGACTGATCAGAGGCCAGTTGGTGTTGGCATATAGGGACCGTCCCAGCAGACGAAACCGACGTCGCTGGTGATCTAACGAGGAGGCCAATATGAGCAAACGTACAATGGATCTCACGAAAATTGGAGGCATCATACCGTCGTTGCGTTGCACATGGCGGCCGCTGGCGCGCCGGTCAACGTACGAGCGAACAAGTTTTCTGCCAGTATGTTTGTCGCTAAAACGAAGGGGTAAACAAAGAGCACGAGAGTGCGGAAAGTGGGAGAAACCTGTAGCCCCCGACTCACCCGTTTCAGGATAGAGATCAAGTATGATTACCTCCTTTCCCGTTGCTCCGGGTACGTAGTACCAGCATGGATCACTGACACACGAGCCTTCGACGTAGCCCGGAGTGCTGGGTAGGCGTGGCGGTGTTAGGGGCAACCAAGCAACGTCAACATCAACGCGCGTTTTTTCGGACGTACTCGTTGATGATCCCGACAAAGTTGTCAAAGTGGAAATTTTGGATGTGGGTTTCGTTCACGTTCGACGAGTTCGGGCGGGGGCCGGCCTGCCAGAAAACGAAAACGAAGGTGAGAGATGTGAAGTGAGCACACGCGCCACGTCCCTCAGGACGCCAGGAAAAAAGTGATACAGACACCTTGATCCCAATAACTGTGGAAGGTGGAGAGAGGAAAACGCGAAGTACACGTCAGCAACCCCCCCCACATCGCCGGTCGCGGGACAAACCTACTTTTGAGTGACGTAGATGGGGAACATCACGTCGATGAACACGATGTTGCGCCATGTCACGCTGGTGAGTACGGTGGCCGATGGAGTGATGGGAGTGGAGAGAGAGAGTGGGCGTGATGAAATGACATGTGAGCCTAGCAAACGTATCGCGTAACAACAAAGCGAGCACTCACTTGACCGCGGCGCCGTTTCCGCCCGTCCAGCTCTTGAACCGAGCGCCGTACAGAGTGCGGTTCTGTTCAGAGGTAAAGATTAGGCGTCGTGTGATACTCAGGTGTGTCTCGCACGGCTCGCGTCGGCAACGGATCATCTCACCATGATGGTGTTTTCCATTCTACAAAAGAGATATCGCAAAGTCAGGTATCATTCGAAGCATACACAGATGGCACGGACGCGAATACGCGGACTCACAAGACATTTTCTACTGATGCGACCTGTCCGTTGTCGCCCAGCGAACCAATGGAAAGCCCATGGGAGCCCTCGCAATAGTTGTTTCTGTTGACGGGGACCGAATTGAAGATCGAGGGAGAAAACTGAGCACTACTGACCTCCAGGTGATGTCCTTTGCACCACTGACGACCGTCAAGCAGTCGTCGCCATTCACGATGTAGTTGTACTCGAACAAGAAGTTGGTTCCACCGGCAGAAAAGCCGTCTCTGCGCACGCGTCAGCTTCGTATCTGTTCCTCACATGGACACGTATGCCTACGTGTTGAAAGGGAACGACTAGACAACACTCAGCTCACTTCCCCTGTCTAAGGTGACGAGTACTCACAGCGTTGTCAGATCCGGCCAGGATAGTGTTATTGTAAACATGGAGATTGTTCGATCCTTTCGTCTGGAAGTTCCAAGCGATCGGCTACAAAACGACCCTCGCTTAATGAAAATGACCACCTTCATGCAGAGCAATGATAGACACCAACCTTGTAGATCTTCATGTTCCTGATCACGCCCGTGTCGATGTTTCCAAAGAGCCAACCATGGGGTCGATTGCCCTGTTGCATCAGGTCCCACCACTACGTTGGCGTCATCACGTCAGGTATTTTTAATCGAGATGGACGTGTGGACTTGCTTGTTGACCGTAGCCGTTGACCCAACCCCAGTTCGGATCGGTGGATCCGCGCAACGTCACATTGCTTCCGCCCTTGAACGCTATCCTGGCGTTCCGTTAGAAGATAGCGACTCATTCGGACATGCAAGCACACACCAAGCGCCTGAGTAATTCTATAGACGTCCAACCGCATCAGCACGCCGCACTCATGACCAAAGAAAGAAGAACTCACCGAGGCTGCGACGTGACTCTGTACCGTCTGAATGCTCGTCGGATAAGACAAGTTCCCCTCGATGGCCACCTCCACGTTCGTCAACTTGGGGAACGTGATCGGAGACCAAATGTTGTAGGTCGTGTTCGCCTGGAATACTATGGACGCGTCAGAGGTATACTCTGACACCATAGCCATGAGCGCTGGAGTGTCATCCGCGCCATCCGTGTGTGGGACGACGAACGTCGACCACGCGTTCGTCAGAGCGCCATAGGACACCAGCGAGATCACAACTCCAATGGCGTGCAACATCTGCGAAAGTAATGGAGCTCTCTCTAGGACGGTAGGATGTCGGGCGACATTTATATGTGCACATGGCACATGTCTCGTAAATGGCTTCTCACATTCGGCTCCGTAAGACGGGGCGGGTCGGAGGGAAAGATCCTAGGCGCATCATCACACCACTGATAGAGGCCCGAGGTGGCCCGTTCGAGGGCATGTGACTCGGACGCCTGGAGCAGCTACGGTCATGTCACGGGAAAGCTACTTTCGTCCTGGAAGAAGCTTTGAGAACGCCAGCATTGCAAAGTAGCAAGTTCGTGAGCGTTTAAAAAATGGCAACTCCGAACCATCTCTCATCTCCGGTCCGGGCGGACCGTTTGCAAAACCCGCCCGTCTGTCCTCCGGTGCGAGGGATATCGATCGATGATGTGATCTCACGGAGTCATGGTGGCGGTCATAAACTGCAGAACGTCACGGTGAGACACCAATCCAGGAAGGTGATTGACCAGTAACTTTGCACTGACCTTTCCGGTGTGTCCCAACATGATCGATCGTCGATCCCCGAATTTATTTTGAAGTTCGACGTTGCAACTACCTAACTTCTTGCAAGGTTCCCTTGCGCTTTTGTACCAGTTGAGCAAATCGCACTTTGTCTTCTTAGTTCACCTTCCTGTGCCACTGTCGCCTTACCCTAGAATGCGCACGTGGCAGGGCACACTGACCTCCCAGTACTTACTAGGAAAATCCGCCTGCGGTGGAGAGGATACTTGCTTTGGTGGCAAGCTTCTCCTCCAATCACAGTTTTCACTGGATGCGAACAAATAAGGAGTCTTTCAAAAAGTTTTTCCCTGCAGTGTGACCCCGCAAGTAAACATATGGAAGAGAAGCCTCAGGCTGCGCAACAGTAAGTTACCGATCGATTATGTTTGTTGGCGGGCTTGGTGCCTGCCACATGTTCAAGGTTCTATCAAGTACGAACCCGCGTTAACTCCCTAGCGAACTTATTGCTCATCATAACAGCTTCGTGTTCACCCCGAGCGCATGCTAGTTATCGAATGAAGTGTCGCCAAAAAGCTTGATCATGTAAAGAAGTATACTAGTTACACAGCTCAAGAAGAAACGGACGGAGGACTCATCGCTGGCAGTCGTTACAAAAAGCAAAGCAAAACAAAGGCAAGGTAAAAATGCATGTGCAAGGTGAACATCACACTGGCATAGAGTACGTGAAGTGGACATCAACCGACCATCTAGTCGACCCATTTCGGCTCGACCTTGAGTTTGGCCTTGGGCCAGTATTTACCGCCTTTCATCCCGTCAGCTTCCATCCGAATCTTGACCGATCGGTGTAACTTTATTGGGTGCGCTTTGTTGTGCTGCCTAGCAATGTGTCTGCCCTCGCCCAGATTGACACTGCACATAGAAGAAACATGTCAACGAGTCACTCGCTTGTGCATTGTTAAGAGCATTGAGCATGGACTTACACATATTTGTGAGCCCAAACATCGTCGTCCTGCTGATAGTGTAACTGCTGTGGAATGATCTCGAGGACCCACCACCACCACTTAGCAGCTAGCTGGTCAAATATCGGGGACATGGCATCCGCCAAGTCTTCCTGCTCCTCGCTCTCGAACACCGCCTTTTCGCCGTTCTTGACGACGTATGGCTGTGGTGGCTCGGGTTTGGGTTTACCCGAGTCGGGACTGCCGGGGGGCGATGGGGTTTGGAATATCGCAGGAGGACGATCGAGGACCTCGGGGTACAATCTGGTGGCGTCTAGGCCGATTTCCTTAAACATGGAGCGGTGGAACATGATACCCGTCCCGGCCAGGAAACACTGTCTGACCATCCACCTCAAGGGGATACGAGCAAGACTATGGCGCATGCCGTTCTCGACGGACCCACCGCCGACGTCTGCGTTTGGACCGATTAGTATGACATTGCCCGCGCTTTCTTGCAATGACAGGTGGAACTCACCGCAATGGACACCAGCGAACCACACCTCTTCAACGTCGGTCTTAACGATGGGTTCTGAGTATTTCTGTTCCAGTTCCATCAGGGATGGTCCGTGATGATGCCCATTGGAATGCCCATTGGAATGGTTGGAGAGTTGCTTGGGGTTCTGCGGCAAGGAAGGCATACGGATCTTCTTGAGGCTGCGTGGCATCTCATGGCGCTTGACACCCAATTCCTTTTCCTCTTTCGTAGACCAGTGGTAGGTGTTTGCTTTGAAGCGGCTGCGTCATAAGGTCGTCCATCAGCTGTGGTTGCAATAGAAGAAGTATGGCATACACTCGACGCTCATCCAGAGACAGGGCGTGTCTGAAGTACCGAATGCTATTGTTGACCTTCGTGAACGGCAACGTGTGAGGGATTAAGCCCACGGAGTTGACCGTGTCCCTGAACACATCGCAGAATGCAAGGTGAGATGCCCGTATCTTCTTCGAACCCTCGGTACTCACCAAACACCAACAAAGTCGATATCAACGTTGATGGAAAACGCCTTTTTGAAGGCCGTGCTCTGTTCCCAACCAATATTGTCGTCTTGAGTGTACATCTTGTACGCGAAAGGAACCTGTTGATGATTACATCGAGGTAGAAGACCAACTTTGTGGATCCTACAGGTCGTAAAATGGATGAGGCATACAATATTTGAGATAAGCAATGAGACTTACATCCCAGCTAAGGCACGCGCGGTATAGGCACCTCTCGAGAATCCAAAGACAGAAATCTTATCACCAGCTTCGTCTACAGGGCAGAGTCAGTCTGTGGAAATCTAATCAAAGAAGTTCAACGTACAGTTCTGCATCAAAAATTCATAACCGCCTAAATATTTCTCATAAACGTGAATTCAGGAAAACCTGAAGGGAAGCCTGAGTACAAACCCATTACATGTGCGTCCAGATGACTCCCAAGCATCATATCGAGAGTTTTCATTACACTAGCCCAGAACGGGGTTGCTATTTCAGGAATAGTATAAGTACCTATTCCAGCCTATCAAGGTGCACCACCGTCATGATCGAAGAAAATTCATGCGATATACACAGTAAGTAACTGACCTGGTAGTAAACCATCTGTAGGGAGGGATCATCCTTCTTCAACATGGAAAAGAACTGGACGATATTCGAGTTCTGTGGACAGAAATAAGAAGACGATAAGAGAATATGTTATGGAGAACCTACGTCTGCGTCGAACTGGTCGCCGGTACCATCGAAACAAAGCACTAGGGTGCGGTGACGCTGGACATCAGCAGGGGGTACAACCTCGCCAAAAGCATCTGCTGATGACGGCCCCAACGTCGAGATGCCACTAGTTGGAAGGGACAAAGGCGAGACCAACGGCTTGCCGGACGAGGATGAGGGAGATGGACAATCCGCCATAGTAGGGACAGGCGTTTGGGAGATGGGTCATCTGGCGCATCGTCAGCTCTTTAAATGTCGGTTAAGGTCCAGACAAAAAAGGAACCAACGACCCTGATTGATGGACCCCAGTCGGACGCAATGGAAGTTATCGTTATTTCCCACCATGCACGGGGTTCGAGAAGCTTCATCCTGCCCAGCGGCAAACTTCATAGTGTCAATACCCGGTGACACTGCAGCGAACGAGGACCAAATTTTAATCCGGGGACCAGTTCAACGAAAACGAGCTCTATTGGCCACTCAAATTCGCAGGGAACGTCGAATAATATCATTCAGTATCCGACGACGACGAGCGCTTGAAAGACCTGGATCAAGGACTTCGAGTGGGACCTTCGTGGTCGCACGCTAATTTATAAATCTGCCGGATCGTGACCTAGATCCAATTGAGTCTAACGCATTTCTCCTTAGGTCATTTTCAAAAGCACTGTGAGGTCAGATTATGAACGTGAGACGCTGGGAGACCACCGGCCGCCTGAGCATGAGGCATTGATATGTAGGTGAATTCACCTTTGGATTTGAGGGTTGTCGATATGTTTCCGAATCCCTGAAGTGCGTAAACTACGCCTGCGCTAACTCGGCTGGCCTTCTGCAATTCGGATCCGAGATAAGCTCGGATGAGACTTTGGCGCCGGACCGGTGTGAATAACTAGAAATATACCAAGTGGCTGTTCAGATTTAGCGTGTACTTACATAAACGGAATCAGAGCGGATTTCGAGGACTGAAGAAGGCTGACGCTTCGAGTTGGTTCAAGTTGCGCCCCCAGCGTTTCCCACTCCCATCAGCGCGTATCTTCGGATTACTCGGCATCCGGCGTTTTCCAGAGTCCGTGCTCCACCGGCGCTATGTGGAGAAGGACTCGGAGAGGCCGGTTCAAGTTGTGTTACGGCCTGGCGGTGCACGACATGGCGTGGAACATCGCTACGTCCCAATGGTGTGGATCGCGGAATGAGAAGCGTAGAAGCAAGTTTTGATCCTGTTCAATCGAGTTAAAGACTAAAAGATGAGTCGATCCCTCTGGTGATCGATTCCGGTGTTTTCAATCCATATATGAATGAACCCAACCGTAGTGCATGCTTGAGTTACAATCTGGGAGGAGTCGAAAGCACTGCGCCGTCTGGGATGAAAATTTTCAACCTGTGCTCTTCAAGTTCCTGTCGCTTCGAAGCCTGTCGCATGCCTCTGTTTGCTATCTCGATCATTCAACATGTGGTAGACAGGTTGATGCCCTGGATAATCCATGCCGCTCTAATGGTTGGTTATGTATGTACTATCGTAGGAGCATCAACAATAGCTCAAACGCGAGCCAGATCCGGAATTGCGTGTTCAGCTCGGGGTTGATTATGTAAGACCAGGAGTTTGGACCTCGGAGAACGCCAACCACGGAGCAGGAGCATATGCTCTTGAAACAATTTTAATGGGCCTAGAAAGGATTGTCTACGAGACAGGTTTCCGAATGCTTTTTGAAAAATTCCATTGAGGACTCTGGACTGATCATCACGTCGCTGATATGGGTCTATGTAGCTGAGCTATAAGCATCACTGGACGGCCCGCTTTCTATTGTATTTCGGACCGCCACGTACATGAGCGCATCAATTGTGATATCACGTTTACAAGTATGTGTTTGATTGCCAGTTGGTTGACCAGCGCTGCATCCCAAAACTCGAGTGACGGACTTTTTTCTAAAACGAGTACTACGACTCGGGGACTTACGCAACCGCAACCGATCATACGCTCGCTCCTGGATGCTGTGTCTCTCTTGTCATCGCTACGATCAGGAGCGTATACGGCCTTTGCCGAGCCAGCATAACGAGTCTACTGCAGTCTGCTGGTTTGGCCACCTACCCTCAGCGAGCAGCTCATCGGCATGACTGGCAGCTCAGAAGAAGCCACTCTGGTGAAGAAGGAGCGTAGGAAACCGGGGCGAGTGCCTACGTCTTGCGCTGAATGTCGACGGTACACATCTTTCACAACTCCACTGGCTGGACGTTAACGTGGTTCATGTCGAAACAGCCTCAAGCTCCGTTGTGACCGCAAGGTTTACTGCTTCCCTCTACCTTGTACCAAACCTGATCAAGAATTTTCGTTTATTTAGGTTCCTTGCGAGAATTGTTTTAAGCGTGGATATGGAGCTTTATGTCCCACTGGTAATGACACGATGTATTCGATTGCTGCTCGTTCGTTCTTAATTATCCCCCAAGGATCGTTGACTACAGGGAAGGGCAATCGGTAGGTGATCCTACCATCCTACCCCAGAGTGTTCACCAACCAGACCACTATCAGTTTAGTCCTCACGAACAGCGCAGAATTGCACAACAAAATCGAATCAATGTCGGCACGCATTCGTGAACTCGAGGGGGCCCTTCGGCACACACAAGCTCAGACATCTGATGACCCGCATCTATTATTATCGAGCACCATTTCAACCCCTCCTCAGAAGAACATGTCATCAGATTCAACCAGCCCCGAAGATTCACCCTTGAGCGATCCCGAAACGGACGCCATAATTGATGCTTTTGGTAATTCGTATTTAGCCTATCTGCAGTAAGGTACAATGATGCGCTCCTCAGGAACGCTCACAATCGGCACACGTGGAGAAACTACCTTCATGAGTAGTACAGCCAGAGCGGAAGTATGCCTTATTGTCTGTGCTGCGAAGTCGAGGTCCTGACGGCGTTTCTCTCACCCTTCCAGTATCTTATTGGGGTAATTTTTATTTATTCGTGTTCTTATCATATTTCATTCGAATACTCCCGCCGTCTAGCGTCCCTTGAGGAAAGCACCAACATGGGCAATACTGGTACAGAATTCGCGTCTCGCAGCACGTGTGATAGATGCTTCGACGCCTGAACACGATATCACTCCGGTTGATGCCGAGTTGCGGGAACTTGTGATGGGTTATCGCCCACCACTGTCGGAAGCCATCCGGTTATGCGAGATATATCTGGAATGGGGGAAAACATTGTTCGGGATCCCTCCTTTGTACCTCAGCGGGAATTGCTGTTCATTTTTATTTCCAGGTGGAACCCGTTTCCGCGCCACGAGCTGCTAGATGAGATAGTAGGGAGTGTCTATCGTGCAGAGTGGGTCAACCAATTTTTGCGACGTCGCTATGACTTCATATTCTTCGCAGCTCCTACGAATCCATACCCGGCCCTCATGCGTTATCGCTATTATTCAGCATCTTCGCTCTCGCGTCGCTGTTTGATCTCAGTCGGCCTGCGTACAGCATCGAAGCTTACGAGTACCATATACTATCCCGTGTGTCGCTGCAGTTCAGTACGCCGTGCTCCACCACCACGTTGCAGACAGTCTCTGCACTGGTATGCCAATTTCCTAAGCACACTTCTTGCCCAGATCTAACGTTAATGATATAGGAAAATCACCTTCAATGGCTCGATCTGAGCGACGTACAAATAGAACCCAGTCGGACTTATATCTTTGTTGGGTTGGGGGTCAAACTTGCGTATCGAGTAAGTGTCTTAGACCATGTCGAATGTACGTACTCATTCTCGCGCAGATGGGACTTCGTACGTTTCTTTCGCAATTTCATTTCACCTACCTCGTCTTGAACGTACAGCAAGACCTTCATAGTGCACGTTTTCAGCTTGAAAAGAATATTGTCCAGAAGCGGAGCACCCTGTTCTGGCAAATGTTTCTGATGGACACGATGCTCGTGAGCGGTATCTTTCACCTATGTCTGACGTATACTCAGCTGTGGCCACAGAGCTTTTATGCCGGACGACCTCCAACTATCTCTCTCGACTGGACAGAAGCGCCGTACCCCGACGATGAGTTCCCAGTAAAGAACGAAAAGGGAGAGTTAGAAATGGGCTGTAAGTACGATCCCACTCGTATGGATCGGGTAGTTGAACTCATCACGTGGACAGGGCGTTCTTGGTCATGGAGGTTCTCGAGATTGTTGCACGAGGTGCTGGTTGCTGCATTCGGGGCGAAAATCCCGGCGTACAGCACGATTTTGGAACTTGATCGGAGGATTCGTGATTTTCCGATCCCTTCCCATCTACAGCTTCATTCCACAAATGACACTCAGGCAGGATCGCAAATCGTTTTGCAGCGACTGCTCGTGCTTACAATGAAAGAGTCTGGTGACTAGTCTAAACTCGAATCCCTTTGTCCAATCGCTCATTTCGTTCCATCAGTACTTCTCAATCTTCACAGACGTTACTTCTCACAAGCGTTGCAAGATTCTCCTGGAGATCCACTGAAACATAGATATGGACCCTCGGTCATGGCCATGTATCGATCCGCCTGGCGGCTGATCGTCAGCCACTCGTCCGCCGTGGAATGCATCCCAGACATCGCAGCGCGGATACCGATCTTGTGGTCCCAAGCCTTCTCAGCCGCCGTACGTCGAACAAGGCATGATTGTGAAGCTTCGGGTGGTCTTCTGATCGTATTTCTTGTAGATTGTCATGTGCATGATCGTGACTCATGCACCCAACTCCAACATGGCGGCCTCATCACTTCGCGAGATCGACACGTTGTACGATGTGTTTAAAAAGGCAGCTCCGTCCACCAAAATCGCCTCTGTCCTCTGGGTGCGTCCTTTTTCGTTTTCCTTTTTTTCGAAACTTTGAATACAAACGCCACGGGCCAACCAGGAACTTCTCGAAAGGGTCTGGCGCAAAAGTCACGAGAATGTACACCACCCTCAGTCGGAGTGCATCATATCTCGGGCGGAGCTAGACAGAGTCGGGGGCGGCTCTACGCGTCTCATCTCCAAGACGAGCGAAACGTCTTCCTCCCACTCCCAGCAACAATCACAGACGGCAACGGCTGCATATCCGAATTCGGGAAGTGCCAACGGCGGCACGAAGTCCGCGTTCGACTTTTCGCCATCGAGCATCCACCCGCGAATCATGCAGGACATGCAGAGCTTTGACGGCTTCCAGGCGTCCTTCACGCACGACTCGGCGACGCCAAAACAGTTCTCGCAATCGATGATCGATACGCAGTGTAGCCATTTCTGTGCGGACTCTGACGGTGGTGGGGCGTCATCGTCTTATAATTATAACGAGGCGCAAGCGCAGGCGGAGAGCATGGGCAACAAGGCTTCCGTATCGTCGTCGTTTGAGCACTTTCCCCCGATGGTTCAGACGATGCCGTTTTTCACTCCGCGCGACGCGTACTCGATGGACGGGATCGGCTTGGATACGGCTTGGCAAAGTTTTATGGTACAGCTTGGGTTTTGATTTGATAGATCGGCCCCGGTGGAATTCGCTGTAGGTTCAAGTTCCGGTTTCGTCCCCAGACCCTTTCTTGTCTCCCTATGATATTAACCCAGTGCTTGGAGGAAATCGCTATGTATACCTTGTCCCTGTCCCTGTTCTCGTTATATTATTATCCTGTCCTGCTAAGCAGGATAGGGTGGTTGTATGTATGTACTGTGTCATTAAACAGGGCCGTTGAACGAAACACCAAAGTTTTAGGTATAGTATGTATTCCTGGACTCCCAATGTTACATGAGGACTGTAGATCGCTGCACATGTAATATCATCTCACGTTTCCCTAACACACTCTCCCCACCTCAACGCCCTATTATTGTCTGAGTGAGACATAACGTAGTTCCGAAGTGGCTCCGCAAGGATGAATCATTACGTCGGACGTCCCCCGTGTGCTGGAGGAGTGCGACCGCGAGCCCGCTTCTGAATCGTTGATGCTCGTTGATTCTTCATCATCATTACGAACCTGTAAGGACATGCACTCAGTCTATAACAGTACGGTACCGCCATCATTGATCAGTTGGGATGATGAACGCAGATAACCGGACATGTCAATGCTGGACAGTTTTTGATCTCGGCCGACCGAACGACGGTGGCTTCCGATTGCATCAGGAGTGCAGGTAGCGTTATAGCCAGGTACCTTGATGGCTGTGGTATGCTGTGTGTTACATGATGAAGCATGTGCATGACGTACCGCCACCGTCGACTTGGAGTTGCCCGCTTTGAGCCACTGTTGTTCAAGCATTCAGTTAGTATGTCATCGTGCGGTTACGGATCGTCTTATGATCAGCCATGAGAGTCGGGGGATCTGCCGAGTTGTTCAATCAAGATCGAGAATCCCGGCTTCAGTGGCTGCTTTCCCCTTGCCCTTGAATCTGACAAAGGAATCGTTATACCTAAAAGCATGCTCATTCGAGCCGGTAGCCCAGGTGAGTACGGCAGGACTCCCTAGGTGATGGGTCACCGGTCACCTATTATTTCAATTTTCATACGGCTCGCATTTGCCCTGTGAACCGCCAAAACACAACAGGAAGTGGCGTTCGTCACGGTCTGCAACAGCTTCTTCGGGTCATGGGATTGGCTCACTGGGATGACAAAAAGAACAAGACCTTACTTGCTGTACTACAGGACGATGTCATTCGAAGCCTTCGACTCGCAAGCCTGGGAGAGTGTGGCAGTGTCTCTTGCCAAGGGGGACATGTGACGCAGCCACAGTACTACGACGAGCGCTATTTCAGCCTCTCTTCAAAACTAGGGCAGTGTCGTTCACTGACATCAGTGCCCATCTGAGAACGCCCTATCTGAAGTGATTAAAGAAATCATTGCCCAAGAGGTAACGTCGTTGGCCGGTAACCTTTCTTATAACCATACTAAGAAGCAGCGAGCCAACAGACATTGAAAACGAGGCCGATGCTATCGAACAGCCCCGAAATACCTCCACCAACCACGAGCCATCACGGCTGCTGCGCAGTAGGGATCATCGGGCGCCTATAGCAGACATCACGAGCGGCAATGGAAGGTACTACACAGGTTTTAGGGTGGATTTCGTTATCGTCCCTTTACCACGCCCAGCAGCTACATTTTGGCACTGGCAATTCTTTTTTAGCACAGGTACTTATGGCGAGCAACAAGAGCGCCACCAGAGGCGAGCACCTCACCCATCCATCTCTAAACCATGCCTCCCCTCCCTCCACCCCTCGCACATGCCAAAAACTTCTCGCTCAACTCGGCTGGCGTCGCAGGGTTCTTCGGTGGTAAAGAAGCTATCTCGGCCATGGCTACCGTCCACATGTACAGAGGCAGACGATGGCTCGGCTGGTTCAATTCCCCAGGAAGTTATGTCATTGCGAAGCGCTTCGGTCGGATGGCCAACTCGCGCTTCTGGGATGGGCTCTTCCCGGGCCCGAACGACTCCCCCGCTGTCACGTTCGGGCTCGACGGCAAGAGAGGGCCCGAGTATATCGCAGCCATATCCGGGACGCAGATGAAGACGGGCCATCTTGCTTATTTGACGGTCGAACGCAGCAAGAACTTGGAAAGAACCATCAACATAGACGGAAGGCAGACGACGCCCATCGGCGTCACCTATTTGGCCATGAACACCGTCAACTACAACGCACCAGTTAAACGCGAGCCTCTCCACGATGCCCTTCTGGGCCTCATCCCGATCAGCGTCAGCGTGGCGACTTGTATCATGTGTGCGGTGTATTCTGACTGGTACAGCTTTTCCATGATCTTGCTCGGCATGATCTCCAGCGGCTTGGCTAGCATTGCCATCGGAAAGGGAAAGCTCGTTATAAAGTCTGTCGACAAACCGGCATCTGGAGCTCCTCCGGGCCACGGCATACTGATGGGCGACGGCGAGGTGGTGGTAATTAAAGGGAACGAGCAGGACGTGAACGCCATCACGAAGGGCCATTTTGTACTTGAAACTGGTCCAAAGCAGATTGACAAGAAAGAAGGCGCTGGTCCAAAGCAGGGTGACGAAGAGAAGCGGTGCCGCAGTGGAAGGTGCAACTGCCCAAAGCAGGGTGACGAAGGAAATGATATTCAGCTCGAGCCACGTGGCAACGGGGAAAGCAACGGTCCCAAACAGGACGAGGAGAATGGCATTGTTCCAAAGCAGACAGACCAAGCAGTGTTCATTAAAGAGGTGGTGGTGCTTGGCGGGAACGGGAAAGAGCGGGAAGTGGACCCCGTTACGGAGGGAAGTTTAGGTCTTGGAGCTGGTCCGGAGCGGCAGGCAGGCAAAGCGAACTTCGTTGAAGAGAAGATGACGATCAAAAGGGAGCTGGACCCCCTCATAGAGGGACGATGTCCTGCTCTTGAAACCAGTCTAAAACAGAGTGACCAGGGCGTTAATCCAACGCAGGTCGGCGAAGAAGATGGCATTGAATCCAGGCCGCGGAGCAAAGAGGAGGGGACGGAAGTGGATGCTTTCACTGAGGGATGTTCCAATCTTGAAACCGGCCCAAGGCAGGACGATAAAGTGAAGTGCATCGATCCAGAGCAGGGTGACGAAGAGAAGGTTACTGAGCTGGGGCCACGCAGCAAAGGGAGGGACAACCCAGAGAAGGGCCACCAAAAGAGTCCCGTGCAACCTTACCATCCCATTGGCCTATCCTCCCTCTTGCTCACCCTTCAATTCCTCCTCCAGCTTCTCCTAATCCCTCAAGGATCCCTTTTCGGTCAGATCATGTTTCTCATCTCGCTTGGTGTCTCGTGGGGATACAACTCTTACCTATCGTCGCTGGAGAAGGAGAAGATACAGACAAAATTGCTCTTTCAAACGCTTGGAGACCCGGATATGTGTCGGTTTCGCGCTGGTACGAGGACGACAATGGCGGTATTTGTTTGCCTGTTGCTCTTCCATGACGTCAGATGCAAGTCTCCGGAAGAGAAGAAGGATCGCCAAACGAGAGTCATTCGCTCGTGTGTCTCCAATGACACTCCTGTTTGGAAGCGGTGGTTGGAGAAGGTTATGCAGCAGATCCTAAACCTCGACGACTCCGACTCCGACTTGTTGCCCTACATGCAGATGGACAAGGAGGATGAACAGTTTTCTGGCCAGGACAGGGAACTCTTGAGGGACTTGCTCAAGGATGCGGCCGCGGCGATAAGAAAGTATTTGTGCATTCGCGACGATTTGCCTGAGGGTTCAAGCTCCAGTATCGAGGAACAGGAGACTGGTTCCACGACAGAACGTTGTGCATGTAATGCTTCCTGTATTCATTGTGACTGTAACGCGCTCATCTAGGTCTTGTGGAAGAAATATACCGAAGCTCAAATTTAGCACTACTTACTACTTACTTTATTTACACAACTACTTGGACCTTGAAGCTTGAAGGATTGTCAGATTCACAGGGTGGTGAACACCCTAAGTTAGGAGGCTCGGAGATACGGCGCGCTTGCCTCGCAAGGGCTTTTCGTCAAGGTTATGTGGCCGTTGTATATGTTATGTTTCTGCATTGGCTTGAGTATCTACTTAGAAAGTCTGCATGACACTAGATTTTGGGAGATTGAGATCCTTTTTGAGCAAGAACTTTAGCTGGTTTGTAGATATGCACGGGTGATTCAAAGATCAAGATGTTTAGCCACCGACTATTATATCGTTTTACAGATTCATACAGCAACTCAGCACTCGCAATATAAACTATAACGAAAGGAGAAACAAAACACTCGCTTCACTCGAAGCTCACCATGTGCACAGTATTTACAGACGTGGGCAAGAACCAGTCGTCGATCATGGCGTGCATAAAATCTGCGAATGCGAACCCTACATGATCAGAACGACGTAAAGAGACCAACCAAAACGTGCTGACCGTCTTCCTCTCCGAACCCCAACCCCATTGCCTCTTCCTCGTCTTCGTCCTCCAAACCATCGTCGAACCCGTCGTCGATGTCGTCGATCACGTGCGGGAAGAACTCTGCCTCAAGTGCACCATGGGCACCAAGGTGGTGCGCTTGTGCATTATGCTGAGTCGCGTTCCCAACGCTCGCAGGCGTTGGCTTGTCGGTAAAGTAGATCGCGTCGTCCGTAATCTGTAGACAAGAGATCAAGGATTGCAACCGTTCGTTATCAAATTTGGATAGCCGGCAGACGGATACACCCGGTTCGGGGGGTCGATCCGCTATCAGACGGTTGAAGTCGAAGTCCGTGGAAATAACATAAATACCTTTCCGCTAAACAAAAACAAAAACAAAAAAGGGTGCGTCATTACTTTGAAGCTTGTGAACGAAGACGCATCCCATTGCACACACCGTGGCGATAGCAAATTTTCCACTTCCGTTGCCCACGGATAGATAATACGAGGCTTCTCCTTCGTTTGGAAACGGATGAAAATTAAGGATGATAGCGTTGTCCCGATAATGAATAGCATTTGATGCGGAAAATAGACACTGAAAATCTGGGAGGAGGGCTAGTCTGCCATTTGATGTAAGGACAGCAAGATCATTCCCTGAGCCTGATACATGACCTAAAAGCAATAGTATTGTCGGTGATCCCTCATCAAGTATGCGGAAAAAAGGTGCGCACATGCCATAAATTCGTCGTGGAAAGGAACGGTTGAATGAAAGTTATGAAGCATTTGGGGATGTAGGACAGACGATGGGAGACCACGACTCTGCGGTAACACATCCCATACGTCCCGTGTAGCACTGCAGAGCTCCATTGTTGATATCTGGTACAGCAACGTTCCACCTTCCCTTGCGAAGATACGCAACCCCCCCGCGCCGCAAATGAACACATACAGGTCGTTGACTTCGACGTAATTGATATTGCCTAGTAGCACGCCGTGGTGCGATCTTTGAATATCCCGGATGACAAGGATTAATTGTGATCGCGGGACATCCCATAGATACGCATTGTTCCTTGCTGAGGCTAGTAGGGTCGGATACGAAAAACGGAATGCGCGAGAGGTCTCTGGTACGCGAAGAAGTGCCCAAGCCTTGAAATGCCCCCAGCGACAGTCTGCGGAGTTATGGACAGCTGCAGCTTGCGCAGATGCTTCAAGCATCTTGTAATCTGGAGGTGATGTTTCCGGAAGCTGAACGCCTTCTGTGTCAACGGTACGTCGCCAGACTTCCTTGCAATCGTCGTGTCGATTAAAAACGATGTAACCACGGTCGTATTCACAATGCGCATAATTGGTGACATGTGACTGGAGATGTATCGTGTTAGAACTACATCGATGCCTGAGGAGAATAATGGACTATGCGTCGTACTGGAGGGAGTGACCACAAGACACGATTGTTCTTAACGTCGCAGACGAAGAGACCACCTGTCTGGCGGGTTGAGATGATGAGATTGAGTTCATAATCGACTTTGATGCGATGGACCGCTGATCCTGTTGCTGTCAATTCTCGAACAACTGATGGCGCTTTGCCGCGCCAACCCCTCTCGATTTCCAGTTGCCTCCTGCCTATATACAAGCCGATTGGTAATGCACAACGATACGAAATTATAGACAGGCGCACAATATGTCTTCCAGTCTGTCGGAATTAAGCCTGCGTGAAGCTGACCCTCGTCGGTGAATCGGTGAAGTATTGCGGCATTCCTGTAGACAGTAGGTTCGTTGATCATAATCAAGGCGTTCCAGTCGCGCGATACTTGAGTGACAGAATACAATGAATGCAGCGGAAGGTGTGATATCGCATGCAAAGCAATCTCTGCTGGTAACTGGTGCAGCATCGCGGACGTGGATCCGAGTAGACTAGGAGAAAGCGTTCACTGGCGGATATAACATGTCGTCACGTGCTACCTGATCCGGTTCTTGCATTGCCGAGACTCCGAGTAACTGGCAGTGACTTTGAGTTAAATTGTCAGTTCCCTCCTTTTTGTTCTTCTTACGCTGCACGCGTAACTGTTAGGTTGGAGGTAGCGCAGCAGTGGCAGAAGCCCTAATATATTTATCCTACTATTCGTGGCCTCCTGCCACTGCCATCTCCCGAAAAATGGTACTGTATGACCTTTTTTTATCCTTTTTTTTTTCTTTCGGTGGGTGTTCCGTTTCTTCAGCGTTCGTCCGGACTCACGTCACCACAATACCTTCACTTTGGAACCAGCAGTTTCTCACCTTTTGTCCACTTTAATCATTATCCCTGACATTGGCCTTAATGTAAACGAAGAATTCATGGTATTTGCCGATCTATGATCTTACAACCTCGAGTTTTGGTTTTCTTGTCGCCAATAATCACAAGGTTTTTGATGGATTGCAGAACACGACCTTTTTCTGAAACTGGAAGATTTATAAAAATATATGAGTTAAGGTAAATTCCTAGTTCCGAGGTGCGATGGTCGCGCGAACTGACTTCGGCCTTTTTCGTGACTCCGTTCGATGAAGTTACTGTCCTTGAAGGAAGGTCCTTCCGAGTCCGTGTCACCGCACAACAATATACCCCACAGTAGCTTAGTAGTGGGGTGATATTAGGAAAGGCCAACTTGAGAGATACCTCGTGTCCGTATGTAAACCCATACCCCATATGTAGTGGAAGAAGTTCGGATAATCATATCGTGTCTTCTATGCCGTCATTTACAGCGAATTCAGCGTCTTATCAACCTTCGAAGTTCAACCGTAGATCGAAGATATGACCTACATTTGGCTAATGCGTTTGGCTTTGTTTCGCTTTTCAGCCAATCGTAGCAGGAATAGAATTGCTGGCCAACTTGGACTGTGTACGGCGTTTGCATCTTTCATCTTCTCCGACATGATCTCAGGATTCTGTGCGTATGTGCTGGTCCTAGATTGCTTATTTGCTGGGAGGGCTATCGAGAATTCCAGGCTAGCGCACGGCCGGTCTGACCAGCTGCCGTCGGAATGTAGGTTATTACAGGAAATATGCTTGATGTCGCCAAGGCTGGAACCTGATGCGGCGATCATCGGATGTCACGAAACTTCGGCTCCCAATGGGCAGTACTAGTGCTAAGAGCGCTAGCACTGAAAGTTGCTGAGCTGATTGTCCCCGAGGCTAACTGCCGCTTCTGACAGACATTCGTGTTCCAGAACAAGGGTCGACGTTTTGGCTGGGATCGAATCGGAACCAATGTTGTAACCACTTGAAAGAAGGTCACGATTCAAGTTAGAGCCTGCCCGTGAGGCCAATCCGAGCTAGTTTGTATGTATGTTACAACTTGAACTTGCAATTGAACTTGAACACACGCAGCGGCGTGCGCAAGAAAGTGCCATTATACCCATGTCAAGCAGTTTAGTCTGAGAATCTTCAGGCTAGTTGATTCGCTTGGTCGCACGATCTACGGATCAGTGACGGGGTGACCCTCTCCATCGGATCGGTTGTCACAACTTAATCCGGGGAATCTCGTCACGGGGTTTATGATATTCACAGCGATTCTCCCCGTTAACTACATTATAAATTATGGTCGAGATTGCGAAATGCTCAACGTCAGTTTCCACTCGCAATGGTATTCTCGCTTCTACTGCCAGTGGTAGAGCTAGTACCCGGTAATTTTATTGGGATTACTCTCAGCGTCCTAGGCATCGTGGCTCCAATTGTCGTCTTATCTAGGCTGTCGCGAGGTCCCAACGTAAGCGAAGTCTATCGCACCACACACAGCGAACCGGGTTTTGATATACTGCGTAGCTCAATGCATTCCCCACCGTTGGACCCACTAATTTGTTGGCCTCCTGGTGGGGTCTTCAGTTCATGACCAAAGCCACGGACATCATACAAGAGGGATACGAGAAGGCATGTTTTCGTTCCTTTTTTGACGCATCCATCGCGGATTCACGATGTTGCAGTACAAGTCTGTGCCGTTCAAGATTGCAGATGGGTACAAGTGGATCGTCATTCTTACCAACCGCGAGCACCTGGAAGAACTCTCCAGAGCATCCGAAGATCAGTTCTCTTTCTTTGAAGCCTTCGATGAGGTGAGCCGTTACTATGTTCTTTAGAACTAACTCATACCAGATATCGTCGGTAGAAATTTAACCTTCAATATACCCTGGGTCACAACATGAACAT
>JBBPPG010000256.1:0-32627 GCA_038091855.1 Leccinellum luteum | reverse complement strand
CTGGGGATCATCCGCTTCTGGCAGGTCCGCTCTTTCTGTTACTGTTACTAATTGTGAATTAGTCACGTTTCTGACGCTGTGGCCCTGCGCCCACGGCTATCTCAACGGGTCTCTACGAAAGGCTCCAATGTGGCGTGCCGCATCAGTTCTCAGTTCTCAGGTCTCAACCGACGACAAGAGTATCCTCTAGTACCTGTTTCATGCCCACCCGACAGCTCCACAAATTACCTCTACCACCGACGCAGGGGAGAGGACAAAAAGAATATACAATTCCACTGGCAAGAGTCTGACGTTCCACGAAATTTGCTCGTCCTCCCCATCCCTACTTTATCCACAAAATATGCTCTGCTCAAATCATGTCCGCTGTCAAGTACAAATTCGACCCCGAGGGTATGCTGTTCTGCAATCTCGTTCCGAGCGGCTTGCGAGTACGTTGTGAGTGCTGCTGCTACTGCTATGGGCAAAATGAAATCCACTAATTCGGATCGCGTCTCGTAGGAATTGCCGCGGGAGGGAATGTCATTCGTTTGATGTTTGAGCCACTTCTCAGACTCGGACGTCTTCGTTGAATGTAGTGATTGTGTTCCGCTGTGTTTGTGAGTTTTTAGGAAATTATCATCATGGGCCGCGTACGAAAACCACATCAAAATGCTCGATTCGGCCGAAGGTTCAAACATGCTAGGAGCCGTTCAGAATTCGAAATGTGCGTATTCGCCTTGGTTTGCGTCATGATAGTTCCCCTCATCCACGATTTGTTTCCCTGTCTTCCTAGGAACGCATACACACTGGGGTCGGCTGCCGCAGGACCGATATGATCACGACCAAGTTACTCGTTCATCCCAAGACACGGGTCCAATGAGTTTCAGCTCCTTTGATGCCCAGAGGCGGTATCCGCTGCTGGCAGACTCACACCGTTCCTTGTCAGCATCATCGAAAGTACCCAAGTGTCTCTCGAGTGCTTGGATTTGGACTCCGTGGACATCACATCTTCCCCCATCGTCCCGAATACTTGAGTGAGTCGTTCATAAGTCCTCGTCGCAGCCCGCTCATCCACGTCGTAGTCGAAAAGGCCTGGATAAGCATATATTCTATATCATTTACATTTCAGTCAAGAAGTCGACCTCCTCGTCTTCGCTGTGCTACTTCAGGCGAGTCTACTGGGTGACCTCGGAATGGTCTGCCTTCGACATCAGACATCAAGGAAGCACACCGTGCATGTCACACGAAATGATATGCTTAGTAGGGCGTATGCGGGCGCCACCTGGCTGGGAAATCGTGAACGATTTGATCCGACGTGGTTCTTCGGTAATCATCAACCCATCAACCACCATGCCAGACTTGATCCCGCTTATGATCAAGAATTGCCGGATGGTCTTCAGAGAAAGGGGAGTATTGATTCACTGGGATCTGCGAGACCCTGATGTACGCGTACAAATTGATTTTTCTCGTTGCAACGTTCGGAGTTGAGCGCGAGGAACGTCGAGCAGCGTGTTGGCTTGGATACATGGGACTTGGTCGTGGTCATTAATTGAGTGGTAGGCGTGAAGGACATGTCAGTGATGGTAGAAGGAGGTTACTTACAGGTCTGTCGCGTAGCCTATGTGTAGAAGTTTTCCGCACGCGCGTCCGATGTGGAGTCACGCCAACCTTGAATTCAGTTGTGATTGAAGAGAATCACCTAATTCTTTGGTTGGTTCACCTTCAGAGCCTCCATGAGCAGTACGAAACCCTATCCAAGAGTTTCGCGTCTGTTGAGAATCCGCAAGTGCAACAAAGTTTCGGACTCACTTACTAACAACCCGAAATCTTACGAATGCTTTATAATAAAAGAGGACGATCAAGTGCCACGCTGTTTCTCTCTCTTGGTCGAGCGTACTTATTCCGCCGTCGAGAAAAAGCGAGGTCATAAGTTTGTTGGGCATTCTAATTATTCGCTCACCGGCACATCCGACGGCTTCGGCATTCATAGCATATCATGTCAGTTGCCGTATCCCATATATATCGTTCTCTGTCATCCACCCTTCGAAGGACACCTCTTCCCCGCGCCTCTTTTTCATCCACTTCTTCTGCTGCTCATTTCGCCTCTTCGCCTTCGCTCGCCCAGAAACAATTCAAGATGGGATCATCTTCGTCGTCGTCGTCGCCATCCATCAGAGATTTTGTCGAGGTGAGCGGCGCTCATGTTTCGGAAGACCATTCGACCGCTGACCTTATCGCTTTCCTGTTCATTTTTTTTATCAGGGCAAGATCACCGACCACAAGATCGTCGTCTTCTCCAAGTCCTACTGCCCCTTCTGCCAGAAGACTAAGCGGTACTTTGAAAGTAATTACCCCACGGAAGCCGTTGAGGTCGTCGAGTGAGTACCACCCCCGAGCTTGTCCGCGCCCCAGAAAGAGATCAGAAAGAATCAGAACGAGAATAACTCATACACACTCTAAAACAGATTAGACGAACGAGAGGATGGGTCTGCCATCCAAGACTACCTCCTTGAGAAGACGAAGGCGCGTTCCGTCCCGCGAACCTTTATCAGTCGGTATCTATTTCCCTGCTTCTTCCTCTTCTTCCTCTCCGTCTTCCTGAACTACGCTGACCGGCGTTTCTGAAATCCTATTGGCAGGCGGCGAATTGGTGGGCGGCAACGACGATTTACACGGAACGCCTAAGAGCAAGATCGATGCGTTGATCGCAAAGCGTATCTAGTCTAGTTCCCTACTCCGCCACAAAACCTGTTCCGACTACTTTCTTTTTCCCATCGTATACCTCAGATACACGTATCGCACCGCAGACAAAGCTGTAGATAGTGTGTGTGTGTGTGTGTGAGGAGGTGGAAGGGGATGGATCAACTCGGATGGATCGTGGATACATGGATACGTAAGAACAATGAACAAATTAGTGGATGTTGTATAGACAGGGCTGAAGCATTGACAGACGTTACAGAGCAAACAAAGAGCAAGCATGTAAGTGAAACCTAGCCAGCACTTGAAACGTTGCAACCAAGTCGTGCTTGACCGTGTCCGTTTTCCTCCTCGAGGTAAGTTCGGACACCAAACCTCCGGGTCGCTCCGACGATTTACCTGCGATGAACGATTGACACGCTCCGGTCGACGGGTAGGTACGTCAACTGCCACGATTCTGACAACGCTTTGCCAACTGGGGCCAGGTCCCAAGGAAAAACGAACGAAAAGGGAAACATCAAGGTAAGTCAACCTAACTGACATAAATTGATCTGTTTCACAACCTTACCCGGTGGTCGTGTGGTAACATGGTACGTATCTTGGGAGGCGAGGCGAGGCGACTCGGAGGAGTGAGGATCAATGTCTAATCCAATGTCTCTCCCCTATCGGGCCCTGTCTCGTTCACTCTCCTCCCGCGTCCCTGAACGTATTGACGTCAAAAGCAAAAGTCTAAACCCACTTCGTCCCTATTGGCATAGTCGGTAGAAACGCGCTCACGGCAGCAGGGTAAACCACACAGCACGATCATGAGTCATGATCATGATCATCAACGGCTTGACGGGGGAATGCGGCTGTATTACGATCGCCCCTTTCATCTCCCCTTTCTCCCCCTTCCCTTCTCCCTTGACAGGAAAGCCGAGCAACGACGATGGCCTTGCCTATACGGACAAGGCAACACACGATAGTGGATATCATCATGAAAGGAACATCGGAGATGTAACAATCTCCATATGGGAACCGAAACTGGATCAAGCTCTTAGTAATTGATCGATCCTCAGCGTAAGGCGTACGTCTGCCGTTGGCCCCCAAATGTAAACAAACACCAAGCGCCGACTCACTCGTGTCCACACTCGACGTCACTCCTTGACGTTTAACCTTCGTCTAGTCAGCAAGTGCTGGATATTTCCGCTCAAATTTCCCAGGTATCATAAGCTTTGACAGATATTTGAAAGAGACGCTGTTCGAACCTGAAAGCACCATCAAGATAGACATATCGATTTGAGAATGAATCACCAGTTCTTACCCCAGACGGTTAGAGAACCGAGGCCCAGAACACAGGCGATGGAAGCGGAAGCGGTCAACTGATACTACCACCGAAACTTCCACGTCTACGTGTTTGTGTAGCGGGGTAAGTGCACGGGATGATCCCTGCGGCACGGATACTTAGTGACAATCGGAAGCAAGATTTTCTGCGCAGGCAATAGACTAAATCCCGTGGATAATTTTTTCTTGTGTGTTTCGACCTTCGTGTGTTACGACGCTGGGTCCGTGGCCTGCTTTGTCGAGCAAAGGCATAGAGCTCCTCCGTCAGGGCTCGTAATCATTGTGAATCGTGCGCTGCTCGCGAGGTCCTCGGAAACCGGCGCGCACCACTCGGCACGAACCAGAGTGCGTGCATCCCTGATCAACCAGAGTTTTTAATCGTCTGACCTTGGTGATTTCTTCACTGGGCATGCAAGTGGAGTTCATGTCTAACCGAGGACGCCAGAACGATAGAACCACACAGCGTGGAACGTTGCAGCCATCTGTCATCGCCATGCATTGTCATCATCATCATCATCATCATCATCTCCGTTCGAAGCCCGCGCGCGCCGCCGGGCAAGGACAACCCTGCGCGGCGGGAGTAATGGCAATCAGAACCACGTCCTCTATGAAGGCAGCCCTAGTGTCGTACGCTAATACATTCACGGGGAGAAGAGCAGGAAGCGAGAGGTCGCGGAAGAAGGCAAGGGAGGAAGTAACAGGGGAATAGCACCATGGGGAAAGATACGTCCATATTTTTGGAGCATAGAGGTCGCAAGGCGGCGGAAGGACGGAAGACACAACGGGCATCAATGTCAAGCGGAGATTGACAACGTGAAAGGAAAGGAAGACCACGGACAGAATTAAAGATGTCGACCCAATGAGCCGGGGAGATGAGATTCTCAAAACAAGAAGGACCAACGACCAATCGACTCACGAGTTGAATGATGCCAGCCCGTTCGGGTGGGGTTAACATGCTGATCTGTTCTGGAGTCATGGCGATGACACGCATGATCATGGCCTGGGAAAAGCGGGGGGTTATGAGAACCAATTTAACGCGATAGAGAATGAGTTTGCTCGAGATCATATCGCGATGAGGCGACAGAAAAGACAAGAGCAACGCCTATCGGTATTATTACTATTACCTTTTGCTCCTCTGGTATGGACGCGAGCGCGTCAGGCAAGCCAGTATTATTCATCTGTGGTTGCGCGGGTGGTGGTGTTCCGAACGTGCTGGGACCAGCAGCGTATTGACCCTGCCCTTGCATCATGTATGATGGAACTGGATTGGGTGGCTGCGGTGTGTGGCCGTTATAATGAGGGGGTGTATGTGTCTGCGGGGTAGGTATGCGATATTGTGAAAAGTGTGGAGGTACGGCGGATGCTGGCGGTAGAATCTGAGCGGGCGGCTGGGTCGTCGTCGCAGCTGCTGGGGGTGGAATGTTCGCAGAGTATGCTGTCAGGGTTTTCTGCGAACGAATGGATCTGCATCAATAAAATACGACGAGAAAGTTTCCGGGAACAGGTATTGTAATTAGCACCTGGAGGACTTGAACGTCTATGGCGTTCATCTTGACCATGAGCGCTACGAGCGCGTACGCGATCTGCGGCGTTGAGGTGAGGATAGACCGCGCTTCCTGCGGCGTCGTCTTCTGTTTCGGATGAGAAACATAGAATGTGAAGGGAACGATACAGACAGACAAACCTTGAGCTCGAGCATAAGTTCGATGAGCTGCTCTTCCTGAGTGGACATGATGGTAGTTTGGATTACTTAGTAAGCAGCCTTATGGCGTTGCAAGACATGCTCGAACAGCGTGGCGCTTCGCTCCGCTCTTCTCTCCTCAGGAGTTTCGTATCACAAATCAGGCCACTTTGGGTTACCGAACACTTGGTTTCAAGACGCAGTTTTACGTGGGTTTACACGAACTAGTCGTATGACCGCAGCTTTCATTTTCTCATACACGAAACGCGCGGTTCTTCCGTGTGCGTTTCTTGATAGCTTGTGCGCCGTATCTCACGGACATGTACAACGCATACTTGTTTTCACAGCGGGCCCCTGATCTCCAAACGTCACAATTGATTCCGAGTTAGCGGGAATCTCCTTTTACTCGCCCTGTCGCCCCCTTGTTCCACGAAAGGATGCCGAGCGTTTCGGACTACATACCCGGGGGCAACCGTTCTATTACCAGCCGACGGTGAGTGGACCTCGCTTTCCTGAAAAGAAATGTTTTCGGCTAAGGTTATCATCCCGCTCGACGATCTCCTCGGCCGCTTTGTTCCCTTTTCTTGTCTTTCCTTGTTCTGCTTCAGGGTGAACACGTGCAGTCTTCCTGGCCGCATTCTAATTTCATAGTTGAACCGAGCAATCACCCATACATCGGAATTTAACATGCCAGAACGCCTGGAGACATCCGGTCATTTGCAATCAATGTGCAAAACTGTCGTCGCACCTGGAACTCGACATAATTATCCAACTCTTATCTTTACGTGTGTTACTCAGCACCCGGCACTAATCAAAAGGCGTGCAACGTTTGCCATATCTGTTGTAGGAACGAATATCTAAACGGTCGCTCCTGAGACGCGATTCAATCGCGATGGATACGGGATCTGGGCTCGACGCTGGCGCTGACCTTCAACTGACTGCTCCCGGCGGTGCGGAGTGTAAACGACCGACCCTTCCTACATTCCTCACCCCAAATCGACCCAGCTGGCGAGTCCCCCACATATCCAGGAACTTCGTTCCGGTCTGTTACCGTCCGGCAACTTGGTCTAATCCGCTCCGATTCTGCGTGTTCCCCCGGACATGCCTTTCGCCGGACATGCACGCTGCAACAATGAGGATTTCCGATATGCTTCATGGAAAATGCGTCGGTTGCATGTCTCCTTACGCCTCCTTCCTATTCCGAGTTTGCGTTGCTCATCCCTCTCCTCGGATGGTTCCGTTCGGCACCCCCTGCGATTTGAAATGAGAAACCGGACCTTGGCGTACCTCCTATCCCAAGACTTCACGGATTCACCTCACTACCATGACTTCGTCCGCCCATTGTAAGCGTGCTGTATAGTTCTCACTGGTGTGATTGTTTCTACCCCCTTTCCCCCAGTCACCCGTTAGTTATTGACTTCCCTCCCCCAAGATCCGAAAGGTAACTTTACTCCGGCCGTCAAATCACCGTGTGGATTTGTAAGCGCGAGGCGACGAGCAACGTCACGACCAAGCGAACCACCTGCACAAGCGAGATGTGGCAATCTCACCAGCCAACTTGCGATGCCGTTGACACGCACACATGGACACTTGACACAGAGCCCTCAAGGGTTAGTTTCATGGGCCTCGATCTCGTGGCGTTTCACGGCTGATACTATTATGCTAACTGTCTAGGCGACGTCACAACAAGCACCCACGCGCGGGTGTAAATCTGCACGACGGATGCTGCCTTACAACCGTAGGTTCGCAATGGGTTTGGGTCGAACCTGAACCCGAGCCTGACGTCGAACCTTTAATGAACTCATCATCGTCATCGCCTTCGGTCATGGGTTATGGGTCATGAACATCGCATTGATGGCCTCATCGCCGTTGTAAGTAAGCGAATCCGACGAGATCGTGGTCGACTGCGATCAGATCAGTGACGTTTTTGCGCATGCGCACGCGTGGGCATTGTACGACGTGTCTACCACGTCCACACCCCATGCCCGCGTCCCTCCGTGCCCTTCGCGTTCTTCGCGCCCTTCGTGTCGACGAGTCCGCTGTCCATGTCAGTGCCCTCGTGCCTCGACCCTGCCTATCTCTCCACTGATGCGTCATTCATTGATCGCTCTTTTCGCTTCACGCCATGCTTCCACGTTCGGTGCGATGAGCAAGGAGGTTTCTATCTTTAGTATGAGCCACGCATGCTTTGTGTTTTGGTTTGACCGGCCGACCGGCTAACTTGAATCCAGGTGGAGGTGGAGGTGGGTCGTCGTCGATCGCGTTCGAATCCGAAATCTGCATCACAAACCCAGATCGATCGATCATCCACGCCCATCTCTGCATTCGGACATCCGGTGGGCCCGTTTTACATTATCGTTTATCGGTTTAATCCATTCTTCCAGCTATGCCACCCCTTCTCATGGCCCACACATTCAGCCACCCACCCCCCCCTGACTTATCAAATTGATTAAGCTCAAGCTTTCAAGGTTAGGTCAGTCGAGGCACGACACATGCCCGGTACGCCCGGTAGATCGGTCGAGCCGTTTCCCGTCGTTCGTAAGACTGTCAGGGTTTTCCCAGTGTGCAAAGTGCAAAGGTGGCCTGGACCCGTCGACCGCCGAACGAACGTGGCGTAATGTGGCTTGACGTGTCTTGACATGACGGGCGGGGGTTTGGCGGATCATTAGTACAATGTATACATACATTGATGTATGTACTTGTATATATGTGTACGTGTAAAGGTAGATGCTGGTTATGTCGGACGTGGGTACAGTATACGTACTAGGTGTACCTTGCGCCCGATGGTGAGGCGCGAGGGCAACGGACTCGGATCGGGCCGGGCAGAGCATAGTCTTCAGGCTATGTACTCCGTGGTTGATCAATCAAGCCCAAGTCCACCGGGCTGGTTACACTGCGAGTCGTCAATGACACCCATAACTTGATCAATTGAACATCGTGACTGACGGCCTTGACCTCGTGTCAGTCGGGTGCCGTGACTGTAACAGTACTAATGCTAATGGGGTTTTCGACGTTACTACGCAGCCACTCGGGATTTTGTCCAGCTGACCCACTAAGCGATTGAATTCGAATTCGATCACCGTCTCAAGACTCTATAGTGCCGTCATAGTAGTAACACGTCGACATAACAACATGTACAGTATTGTACTACTAGCGAATCGATATTACATTGACACCGCGTCAATGATGTCACCGATCACGCGCACAATGCAGTGTCACGGATCATGCTCATACCATTCAATATATTTACCAAACCTGAAGTATTGTGTAGGTAAAATACTGCTTGTGGAGCGGGGACTGCGCCTCGTGCCGCCAGCTTGGCCGCATCTGCATGATGAGAACGGCCCTGCACGCCTTGGTCCGCGCCGCGCCTTGGTGTCGCCATCACGCGTCCTACTGTGCTGTTGAGACGACACATTGTGCCCCATCACACAAGCCACTGATCCGATTGTGGTGTGAACTTGCCGCATCTGCCCACTCCCCAGTGACGAAAACAACGAACAACGTGACAAAAACTATTAAAAAAAAAGCCTACCATTGGAGGCACCGTCGCGGCGTCCAATTCCATTTACACTCATGTACATACATGTATCTGTCCATCCCTCCATTTGTTCTTCCGACTCGACTCCTCTCAATCCCACGATCAAGGTGTCAAAGCCGAAATGTACCGATAGAGTATCCCGACACACGTCCGAAAACAACCGACTAGGCATTGCAAATCGGCGGCCTTTTCCATTAATATTGATTGTTGCTCGCTTCGGGACTCCTTGTCGGTTAATGGCAATGCCAATTCGAGGATGACAGGAACGATGGAACAGGACAGAAAATGTCAAACGTGCGAGGGTCCCCCTCATCAGAGTTTACACGGGTTCTTCCACACCGGTCGACGTTTCTATCCCGCCACAACCACCAACGCCACCAACGCCACCCGGTAATGGAGACCAGAACCCGAAAAACGAAAAGCAGAAAGCAAACAACAAAGTGTTCAGCGCCAGGCAGAACACGTGTAGATGACTCATACCTCCGAAAATGCAACCAGACCCTCCTGGAACAAAGGAAGATGAGTCATAACATAGAAAAAAAGAACGAGGGACAAGAAATACAAATTGCCAATTAAGCAAAAAAAAAAATCGCAACGTGCTCGACAAGCCGCAGGCCAACGCAAAAAAAGGTATTGCTCCGCAGCACGAGAGACAACCAAAGTCAAGAGACCGACTTGCCTTGATGTTCTCCCCATTGTATAGCCGCTTGCTTGCGGTGCTCAACGCGTGAGTCCGTACCGCCTCCTCGAAATGATGCTTCTGCGCCAGAATCAAACCCTCTTTCGAACTCTGCACGGAATCCGGTGAATTCGACACGATCTGGCGTGCGACATCGAGCGCAGCAGGTAAGACATTGGATTTCTCCACGACGATGTTCACGCTGTTGGAAACCGGGAACCCAACAAAAAGAAAAGAATAATGATAGTGAGCCGCGATTATCAAGAGGGAAAGAGTACCGGAATCCGAATGAAAACCGTTGCTGTGAGAAATAAAAAAAAAAGAGGGAGCTCACAATCGAAACCGGTCTCTGGCTTCAAAGGCGGTGACGGTGGTTCCCAAGAATAACATCTCCGAAGCAAGCTATTACCAACCACATCGGCTCTCAGTGTCATGACAAGATTAATGGGGCTCGAACAACCCTCGAGAGCGGGTATCATACCTGATGGCCGGTCGTCTTCGCTAACCTAGGAATTACTGCGGAAAAAAAGAAAAAGCGGCTCCTCGTCAGCGGGCTTGTTCGCTTCCATCACAGTCCCTAGACTAGATACGGAACAAGGAAACGAAAAGAAGAAAAAGCAAACTACTTGGCGTCGGGTTTCATTTTCCCCGAAAAAGGAAACGGGGAGGAAGGCGTGAACCTGAACCGAAGTTCGAACATGCGAAGCAAAAATGGATGCAAAAAATGAAACATGCTAGCAACAGACACACAGAGAAGACACGTACCTCCCTGCGACGCCAACACCCCCCGTTTCACCTCGGGAAGCGCAAACACCGCGTCCTCACTCGCGACGACGAGGTCGCAGTTCAGCAATATCTCCACCCCACCTCCGTACGCGGACCCGTTCACAGCAGCGATCATGGGCTTGTACGACGTGTGCCGGCGCGAGATGGCCGCGAACCCGTGCAAGGACGAGGCCGCATCTTCTTGTTCGTTCGCAGTGCCGTCTGTCTGGGATTCGAGCCATCTGTCGTCGAAAACGTTCGCATACGTCAAATGAGAGAAAACACAAGTAAATGCAAATGCAGGATATGCAGGATATGGGGTGAACAGATGAAGTGAAGAAGGCTGGCGTTGGGGGTCGTTGTTGGCCGTGTGCAGGCGAGGTTAGGGTTAAGGTAGGAGGAACTCACGCTTTCAAGTCGGCGCCCGCGCAAAAGGCGCGACCTTGGCCGGTGACGATCACGACCCTTTAGGGTGTCGGCAAGAATCACGATGGACGTAGCATATCGTGGAGGGGAAGAGGGACCTACCAGAGACTCGGCTCATCATCAAACCACTGCAAGATGGAGGCCAGGTCATGTCTGAGCTGGGGCGAGACAGCGTTGAGCTGCTGGGGGCGGTTCAGGGTCAGGAGGAGGACGTGCTCCTGGGGAAAATTGACTAGGAGGTTGTCCGAATGTGCGGGCATAGGCGACGACAGATCATCCATGACGTGTGTGATGTTGATGTTGATGTGATCAGCACAAGCGCAGAGTCCCGTTACCAGCCCAGGCTTGAGGGTTTTGCTAACGAACAGCCGGGAGAAAGTGAGAAAGTAGAGAGGACCGCCACAGTCATTGCACCGCCAGAACGAGCAAGTCGTTCGCAGCCACTGTCATTTTGTCCCGATAGCTTCTTGAACGATGCTACATACATGTACCATGCAACCACATAGGGTAGCCGACCCCTCATTCCTCCCCATTCCCCACCATCCTCAGGCGTCTCCGACACTCCGACAACGCCTGTCAACCAGTAAGTTGTGATCTTACCCGTTTTTGGCGACCTAAAAAGGATATCCCGGGGGCCGGGTATCTTTCCACTGCGGACTCGTTCCATTCATTTTCCTCCGCTCAACTTGATCTGACATTCATCTCGTGAAACGTCCGAGTGTCGCGTGGAAACACCACACGATAAGGAGGCGGGGAAGGGTAGGGGTAAGGGAAGGGAAGCCGGGCAACACCGTGGCACGACACGCAGAAGAAGTTGCTGTATGTAGAATTTGGAAAGCGGAGACTGAGAGACTGAATAATGTCCATGCTGCGTCACGATCATGTCATTAATCCTTCTCTCCAGCTCCGTCCGTCCATGGAGGTTTCGACGTCAACATCAGGGCTTCTGGCGATCGGACCTCGCGGACGTGTGCGTGTTGTCCCACACGCACACATACCACGCGCGCGCGTATGAAAGGAAAAACGAAGGAGATTGCTAGAACGAACCTGCCACACGGACTCGCCGAACGTGAGGGACGACATTAGACATGCCATGCTGGCATTGCCAAAGCGAAGTGCCCGCCATCGCCATCCGAGCGAAGTTGTTTAATTATAACCCCCGTCCGGTCGGAGATTCCGGTACAAATGTCCCCCATTCCATGTGCGAACTTTTGTCGACACATGCACACACATAGACACATACTAGGGTGTCTTGTCTCACCAACACACATATATCGGGTCGGGACGTCGGGCGATCAGCGCTCCAGTGACTGTTTGGGTAAATTCATTTTATTATTACAATATATATATTTAACTATTCATATGTATTATTTTTCGCGGATCCAACGCGTCAGGGGTGACGTCTAAATTTCTGATGATGCGGCGGCTGATTTTGTTGGTTACACACCCGCTTTCCCCACAGCTTCCCTTCCGAATCTCAGTTAGGTCGTCGGGGCTTGGCTTAGTTGATGGATGATCAGAGTCCGAGATGGGCAGATGATAAAACGATAAAACAACAACGCGTGACAGGCGGGCCGGAGCAATTTCTTTAGCCCAATTTATCAAGTTGTGGGCGTCGGAGGTTGAATTCATGTACGTCTCGATGAAGTCATTGCCCAGTTCCCTCCGAGGACGTCGATGATGCTTGAAGAAAAAAGGATGGATTTGAAAATAGCGTAAAAATGAGATTGGATTGCAGGTGGACGATTATAAGATGTACAATGCAGAGCGTGTGTGAAGTCTACTAATGATCATCGACGGCGAACCACGACAACAACAAACGCTCGTGCTGGCCCCTCTCCGAACAACCTGCATAGCAACCGACGGTGGACGGATGACGCGATCGTGTGACAACCCCCGCAGTACTCCACAAAAGACGATGTCAAGTGCACCGCGCATCGACGACAACAACAACAACAATAAGGATGATTAACAGGGCTAACCGCTGATCGTACAACTGCGAGGATGGGGGATGTCCATGGGTTGGGAGAAGGTGCTTTCGTAACAGGAAAGACGACCTTCTCGAACTAGCGTGCGCATATGCACGGGGTGGTATGAGATACAATGCGAAGAAGAAAGAGATTGCGAGCGACGATAAATTGAATGACGACATGGGACAGAGGACGTCTGCAGACGCGTTAGGGTACTCGGACAAAGTGGCAGAGATAACTTTGGAGAGACTTACGAATGATGAGGGGGATAAATAGAGCTGAAATGTGATGATGGATATGATGATAATGCTCAGCGGAACGGGCAGCTGGGCGAATGAGAACCGCGCCAGCCGCAGTGGCAGCACTGGGGAGCGTTCGCGTTCACAAGGATGGAGTCATCGTGGCCATGGCGCATCGAGACCAGGATGGAGGATGATGTGTGCCGGGGTGAGGGGGCCGAGGCGCAGACACAGGAGGAAGATGTAGCGGTGGTAGCAGCGGAATGCATCTGGAATAGGATTCGGATGATTTGGGAAGAGCGATGAGAGTACTAGTGGCGGTGGAGAGTGCGAGTGCTAGTAGACAAGCGCAGGAAAGAGACGCGGCGACGGATGGAGAGGAGAGCTTAGGATGAGGATGCTTTTATGTGATTCTAAAGTGGCAGCTGGCCACCGGGCGAGAAGTTCCGTTATCGGACTAGAAAGCATGAAAATTCCGACGGGGTGAGGATGCGTGTTGTGGCGTCACAGTTGATGGCGGGCGAAAAGGCACCTGACCCCAAGTTGATGTATACCAGAAAAGGAAAGAGAGAAGGACCCTACGGTCACATCGCTCGAAGCTCGTCTGTAGAGAAACAGCCTCCTTCGTGGGCGCTATTTCACCCCCTTGCTTGGTCACGACCCACGATAGCCTTTCAAGGAGTCACATCTACCCGCATCTCTGGCACGACCCCGTCCCTTGGTCCGAACCTGTCCTTTTCGTCCAGATAACGTACGGCACCCATCTATCTAACTCAAACAGGTAATGTTGCCTGTCCAACTGACACGGCTCCCTCTCTCAGCGATCGGCACGCTCGGCTGTGCCGGTCTTGAACTCAGATTCCTCTGCTGACTCAGCACGAATCCACGGATCCATTTTCCCTGTTCACACACGCCCCCTTCCACACTTTTTCATATCACGCCCTCGCTCTCCACAACGTGTTCGTCCATCCCTCTCATTTCCTTTGTCCGCAGCGGCTCCGCGTTGTCTCCACCAAGCCTCTGCCATTCATATTTACGTCTCTGCTCCTTCCCTGTTAGTTAGCCACAATCCCGGGTACCCGTTGCGAATTAAAGAATCTGAAACAATGCAAAAGCGCTTTATCCTCCATTGTCCTTATTTTCCCTCCACCCCCCACACGGTAGGTATTGCCCATGCTACGCATTTCCGAGCTGTCATTCGAGCGTAAAACATCTCGTCATTTCATTAAAGCCTTTTGTGTTCCCTTTTTTTCACCCCTTCCTCACTCTTTTCCTTCTTCCTTGGTCTGACTATGCTATATATAAATATACATATACATGCACAAATTGTGCCGCCACTGCCGCATCAAGTCACTGAGATTCAGATTCACGGGAACAGCTTGGTTATTTGAGACTTGATTGGCACTCGGGGTGAGGATATGACCGAACTCAACGTACTACACTATATGTAAGTACTACGCCCAGGAACCGCACAGCACCGTCGTGCCATCATCCATGCTTTTTTTAAATCTGAATCCTAATTCCTATCCGAGCGAGGGGAAATCCCCTTACATTGGAGGTTTTTCACATCTTTACATGATGGAGTTGGCAAAACACAGCCAGCCAAGCCAACATGTCACGCCAGCTGGCCAGCCCGCCGCTCTTCGCACCCCATTTACCTCGTTCATCTCGTTCATCCCGTTCCGAGTTTATTGGTGTCGAAATTCCGAAAGGCTGTACCACGCGTGTGTCACATCATCCGACGTGTCTCAAGGTTGGGGTTGTTATGGATCTACTTAATGGAGGAAAGGAGTCGAAGGCATTCAATGTTCCACCGGTCACCGCCACTATGCGCTCCCTTCGGCTCAGCCAGGCGTGCCAAGGCTAGTGCGTCGATACGATACGGCACCTACCTTGAACTTCTGGCTGCATCGCCATTAATTCAATTCAATTCAACTTTATTTCGAAAGAATGGAGAGGAAGAAGAAGAAGAGAAGAGAAAGAAGGAGCGAAAAAGGAACGAGTACCGCCGATGACCGTTAACATGTCTAGTCCTGCGTTTTTTTAGGTTTCGGGTCATCCAGTCAACGACTCAACCAACCCATCACACCTTCGCGCCCAGACATGGCGGCACTGCATGCGTAGTTCGATTTCCCTTTTTACCCTCTGGCCAAGCAGTGCCACAACAGTGCGAGAACAGTAACATTGTAATGTTACATGTTTATGTCTCGTACCTGTGCCATCGATCATCGATCATTCATAACGTCCGAGTCCCGCGCACGCGCTGCCCTCGGGCTGGCTCCTCTGTATCAACTATTGTACTATACATACATAGTATAGTACATAACGTTACATGGTATGGCATATTCCGAGATTCGACGATCCGAGGAGGGCGAGAAGCAAGAAAGTGGAAGCGAACAAAGATGCGAAATATGAGATCCCGAGCTGTGAGTATCCGGTGACCGTTCGGAACAGAGAACCCTAAGGCCGTTAGTTGAAGCTAATGTTGATGCCGATATTGTTCATCAACGATGGACCGAAAATGAAGGGACTGCGCACGCATCACGCCCACTGTGGAGTCGGGTTAGATGAGGTCACCGTCAACACCCCAAAAACTCCTCGGCCAGGCAAAAATTCTAACCGCTTTCGGACGAGAAGTCGGATGGTTCGGAAGTTGGCAGAGTGGCGCTTGACAGGCCCAAGATTCTGTATCATCAACTTATCTGGATCGTTAGCTTCGCCATCAACGACATTATCAGCACATAAGTTGAGCCCATCAGTATCCGCGGAACCACTAGACCAAAGAAAAGAACTTCGCACATATCCCGAGTCGTCTGTCTGATCCATGACGCAATAATGCGAACAAGACATCTTAGACAAAATCCAGCGCGACACGAGAAACGCGACTGACGTTGACACGACTGATTGACGCGACCTCCGAAACGTCAACGTCTGAACGCTTGAACATCGAAACATACTGTAAAACTATGACGACAACAAGGGAACATACATCCGGTTCCCCGGGTTTTGGTATGACATGGTATGGGTATGATGATACGGTAGTAGTGTTATATGGATAATCCATGTGAGACAGACTGCGAGTCCGTTGACATGTCAAGCAACGTTTAAACCATTTAATTGGGTAGATTATTGTTATATCACCGGTATTAACGAAGCCCACGAACAATCGTACCAGCCACAGGCTCCCGGAAAAAAAAAGACGTCGAACAAAGCAGACAAAAGGGGAAAAGAAGGATCCCATGCCCAAATACACCATCACGAACCGATGTGTTTATTAAAACCCGAAGGTCATCTGATCACGAACACAGTAAGGTTGGTGACAGGTCGTACGCTGTTCCATATCTGATGTGACGCACGCCACATATTGAAACCTTGAAGTACAAAAAAAAAGACTTGGCAGCGAATCGTGCAATGGACGAAGAGAAAAACAGTCGCTAAAAGGGAAAAATGAGAAAGGAACGAACGAGAGAGAAGATAAGAGGGCTATGATTATGATTGCGAGAACTTCGGAATCTCCCCCCCCCCTCGGCGCCGCCGCCGTACTACGTTAGGTATGATGTACCTCGTCCGGCACTTGAGCGTAAATCTCTCCCTCTTTCCGTTTATCTCTTCGACTGGCATCTGACTCATCACCACACCCGGGCATCCTTTTTCTGAACCCTTATCCATGAATATCCCTCGCAACACAAATCCTTCACGACCATTACTCACCATACGCACAAGGACGAGAACAAAGTGCCCATCTAATCATCAATCGTTCACATCGATGAAATCAGAAGTGATTAAAAGGAAAGATTAAAGTTTAGTCACGCTGCAACAGAGACAGAAAAAAAAACAAGGTTCCGGACACGTCGGCATTGCATCAATGTGCACTGTGTGCCTTGCGCCTGCAATGCGCGTCAACAAGAATTTTTTCCCTCCCGCCCATGCACTGCAACGTTACCCTACGGAGGACGCCGCGACTGTAATGAAATGATGTGTTTGGGTTGTGCGTCCTTGACCTTGAGTAGTTCACATTACAGCGGTTTGCAAATTGGATTTACAGACAGGTGTAATCTATTGATCCTGCAACGAGTCGTCCTCAGAAACCAATGTGTCAAAGGCACGAAAAACAGTTCTGCCAACTCCATATTACAGGGAAGGGATGGAGAGGGAAAGACGACACGGACGTCAACGAAAATAGTACTACTTGCTAAGGATACAGCCAAATGAACGAAGAACTCAAGTCCAACAGCGAAAACACGTTATATTCTTATGAGACCTCGGCCTCCTTGGGCCGATCGCTCCTCTCTCATCATCACTCGTCCCCCTCCTCAACCCGCTTCCTCGCTCTCTTTGGCATCCCTGCATACCACTCCGGGACCTCGTTTGCCCGCGGCACCGCTCGCCTCCTCATCTCCCTGATCTCTCTCTCTTCTTTTTCCGCCTCTACCCGCCGCTGCTCCTCCCTCAGCCTTACCATCTCCTCCTCCTTCCGCCTCACCATCTCCTCAAACCTTTCCCGCTCTTTGGCGCGTTGCTCCGTCCAGAAATAAAACGGCTCGGCCACGACCGGTGGGTGCGAGGGTAAAGGTACCGACGCGGGCATGCTCGGGACAGAGGCGTGGCCGTGGAATGGAACCGATGCAGCTTGGTGTGACGGCTTCCCAGGTTCGCTCGATGCCAGCCTCTCCCTCTCCCTCTCGTCCATCTTCCGCGCCTCCAACCTCGCGTCGACACGAAACGTAAACGCAACTGGCTTCGTAAGCTGTGGCGCCTGTGGCACCAGTAACGTGGAATTCTATAAAACAAAGTATAGTTTAGCATAATTAACTTTTATATAAGAGTCGAGTAAAGAGAGAGTAAAAAGAAGCGAAGAAAAAAGGCACAGATCAATAGCCCGGCACAGGCGAACCACGCGTCAAAACAGCCAACGCGATTTGGGAGTCAACGATTCCGTTAACGGGGATAGGGATACGGAAGAAGAAAACCTTGTCGTACCTGCTTCTTTTCGCTGAAGGGTAGATCAACTTCGGTCGAGATCGGGGGGACCGGTCCGGACTGCTCCCGCACGGCGTCATGCATCGCATCATCATCAACATCATCTTGGTTGCGGGGGTGCTCGTTACGGTCACGGTGGCGCCAGGGTGGGGATGAGGGTCGTACTGCTATCGCTTCATTATCATCAGACTTCTCCTGTCTCCTTCTCTTCTCTCGTCGTTGGCGCAAACTTGCCGAGAACCTAGACCCAGCGGTCGACGTGGATGTGGACGCTGACGAATTCCGGGCAACCCTCCCGGTCTTGCTGGATTTAGATCCTTCTTCGCCTTCTTCACGAGCACGCTTGTCCCCTCCCACCCGACGTTTATCCCCAATAACGGGTCCGTGTTCCTGGCGCAAACCTCCATCCACTAAATACGGAAACCGATGCAGTGTCGGTCCCTTGCGCTGAAAAGCACCAAAACTCGGACCAGAAGAGGAATCGAGTTTGGGCTTGTACTTAGTCCTTGCGCTCGGCAACGTTGTCTTGCCGCGGTTCCTGTCCTTGTCCTTGTCGGTGGAAGAAGAACAAGGACCTAGACCTCGCCGCTGCCTCGTATTATCACTGGTCCGACGCGTTTCATCCCGTGATAATGGTTCATCCTCGTGGTCTTGGCTCGTCTTCTCTTTCTCCTTCTCCTTCGCCTCCACATGGGGATACCCTTGGGAAACTGCCTCTTTCGAGGATCCGCGCTCGCATTCAACCTCCGCCTCAACCTCATACGACGCAGCAGGCATCGTTTTACCCCTTTTGCGCACACACCCTTCTTCCTGCGGTAGATCGGCGTCCAGGGTGGTCATGAGGCGCTTCTTGGCTGGCCGCATGGGTGACATGGCATGCTGTCTGCCATCCTGTACAACAGCTCCAGAGTATCCGGGGAAATTGAGCCGGGGTAGGACATTGGGCGGCGATGGCGATGGTGGTTTCTTCTGTGGAGATATTTCTGATAGTCGGAGTGGCTCGCGTCGGGTGCTAGGAGTGTCTTGATCATTAACGTCGTGTTGGCGTGCGAGCGAGGAGGGAACCTGTGGGAGAGGGGCAGCACTGGCTGGTGGGGGCTGTGTCCGAGTCCGAGATGATACTTCAATTGCGCCCTCCAGTGTCACAACAGGTGGCTTGGCAATAGAAGCTGTTTCTTCCATACATGTCGCAATTCGTTCAGGCAAAGCCTGTTTGCCAAGTCTAAGTTTGAGCGTAGGCAAAGTTGGGGTTCGGTTTCGCGTAGGTTCCAACAAGGTTTGACCGCCAAATCGGCAAACACGTCAGCATCGCATTTCCAAAAAGGCACCAAAATAAAATAAAAGCAGGAAGCAGTGCGCGCAAGGCACCAGAACACCGCATACTTATCAGCACCGATGACCATATATTGAAACGAGCGCAATCAACAAGACGTACCCGATTGAAGACATCAATTTTTGACTAAATGACATGAGGCGTTCAGCCACTCCACTGGGGTCGGTCTGGGTAATAACCATCTGAGCTTCTCTGGGTTTGGTGTCAATATCGCCACTGCTTGTGGACGCGGGCGGAACTAGTTGTTCCTCCTCGGAATCAATGTGAAGAGACTGCGGGGGTGTAGGTTTAGGAACTGCGAAAGGATGTGCTTGATCTGCTCCCAGAACACGGGAAGCTTTATTCTTGGTAATGTTCTTACTGTGAACGTGTCTTGCCGGCAACACGGAACGATGCTGCTTGGTGATCCCTGCGTGGTGCACCAGACCGTTCTTTGTGTTTCGTAAGGGAAAGAAAACGTCATGACTACGTAGAAGTTGACTGTGCAGGTTGTAAGCGCTGACTTACAGGGGCCGCATTCGTCCTCGGATTTCGCCTGGACTTTGGTTTGGGGCGAGGCTTAGGTTGGGCAACATTGGTCGCGTCAGCGGGGTAGCCATTGTCGTCAGTGGGGTCCAGGACCATATCCTTATCGGACGACATTTCCACATGGTCTGTTGGATGTGGAAGCGAGCCCAGACGGTGTTTCTCCTCGGACGTGAGCGGACCACCAGGTGTGCTGGTGATAATACGCGAGGGACTCTGGGGTTTGATAAGGTGATATTTTTTTTCAGGGTGATGCTGCGCGGCATGCGAGGGCCCTGACGCTAGCTCCGGTTCTTGCTCTAGTTTAGCCTCGGGATCAGGCAGCGCCACATCGGGCTGACTGAGCTGTTCCACCTCTATGCGGAGCTGTTCGAGACCATCCTCCGCGGACCCGGAAGGATGGCTTAGCTGCCAACACACAGACTGGGCGGCGGCGGCGGCGCTGGCACGAATGCATGACGGTGGCTGTCTGCGTTTGCCGGGACTGGCGTCATGTCCGAGGCCGAGTGGTGTTTGGATGACAAATGGCTTGGCTGATGAGGGTACTGCTCGGGTAGGCGTTGGCGAACGGGAGCGCGTCAGCGGACGAGGCGTACGTGGGGGACGTGGAGTGAGGTCTGCGAGTGTAAGGGATGGTGCACGGATGTGCTCGGGCGCGGCGGGTGGGGAAGTAAGGTCATCGTCATCTTCGACCACGTCGGCGGTGCGAAGAAGGTCGAAGCTGTCGGTTTGGTCTGCGAGGAGCAATTCTGTGGAAGCGGAAGGGAGCTGAAATGAAATACTCGCGTCTGAAAGGTCTGGAATGTGGTCGAGCGTGATGTCGGTGAGCATGTCCTCTGCCATGGTTGTTGTTGGGTTCTGGGCGTGGGAATAACATGAACGCGTCTCAATCACGTGATCAAAGGCAACCCTGCCAAGAAACGCGTACTCAGACTACTCTACAACTCAAGTCTTGTCAGACAACTTGCTATACACGTCAAACGGGGTTCTTTATCATGGGATTAATCTTGGCAGCACACAATATCGCCTTAACGGATTTAAATCTCGTTCCTTCATTCGATTCCGTGTTTGATTGTTGCATTGTGCACTTGCCCGCCTGTCTGTTCCCTGAATCAACTGGGTTCACGCTCGCTGAACACCGACCTTTCCATCGGGCCCCTCCCACACTTTCCACGACATCCACGACGTGTTCACTGATCACCGTCCTCCTCTTCTCGCAGCACCAATATTAATATCCATCATCCCTTTTTTCCCACCCCCCATCTTTCCCCGCTTCCCCACAGCTTCCGACTCACGCTGGTCATTATCATCCAGACCTTGGATGGATGCCTACTCCGGCCATCTGAAAACACGCTCATTCACCGTGTTTCTCCCTCGATCAATCTGACGTCGTCATCTATCCCGTGTCTTCCTCCCACAACGAACTTCTATCAAATGTCATAATCGTGCGACATCAATGCATCACCGCTGTTAACCCGTTCTGTCTATCTACCTATTTCGACGGACGGGGGCCCTTGGCCCTGGTAGAAGTTCCGAACCCCCCGCCCCCCTCTCCGTTCAAAGCGACGGATAGATAACTTGCATGATGCGCAACCATACACGCACTAGCCAAGATGAATATGAATTACCCACACGCCCTGTCCGTGAGGCCGTGATCCCCCCGGGACAACGTTGAGCCTTTAACGTGTTCGGACGCCAAAACCACCCCAGTTCAGCTATCCTCCCACTCTCCTCAGAGCAGAAGCGTACGTGAACGAGCCGCGCGATCGATAACCATCAGATAGTGAGTCACTCTTCTCCCGATTCCCAGTGCCTTTTTTCTCCGCCTAAAATCACCCTTCGAACCCATCATATCCCGTTTTAACGCTTTACACGAATTGCATCCGGTAAAAGTCCCTTTGCCAAGGCCAGCTGGCAAAATTAAACGCGTATTTGGCCCCTCTCCTTCCCTCCTAAAATTGTCATTTCTCGGAACTTTTGTGTATTCCTTTCAGGCACCGAGACTTCTCTATCTCTCTTTCTCTTTTTCCCAACCTTGTGCGTCCCATGTGACCGTGCGGTACATACGCACTCCTCCTGTCGGATGTCCCGCGCCCGCCCTACTTACCCTGGCGCATTATCCGCGTTAGAAATGAATAAATCGCACCCTCTTTCCGGTCCCCTTCCCCACGACTGCACGTTCCATTGCTGTTGAAACTCAACAATCGACGGTCCGACAGACAAACAAACGGCCCCCTGAAGTACTCTGTTCGCGTGAGAATGCCGCGCTGAACGGGACACCCTCCCTTTCCTCCGATATACGTCTAATTATGGCTCGTGGCTCGTCGATCAATCAGGTTTTTGCGAATGGATGAATGTTGTTCACTCCGAGTCCGAGGCGATCACACACATGCATGTACACGTTCCGAGAAACACATCGCATTATCGTTCTCTCACTCCCTGCGACCCTTTCTTCCGTTCTTTCTTTCTTTGCTTTCCGAATTGGACCTAGGTCAGCGAGAGACCAAGGCGCGGCACGGCGTACTTATTTCCGTTCCAAGTCAGCGATGTTTATCGTTTACTAATAAAAATACTCAACGAGCGAAAAAAAAAAGGGGGGGGGGGAAGGGAAGGGAAGGAAAAGGGGCGCCTGGGGATCGCCGAACACACACGCACAAGGAAGCTGCCTCGGGAGAACCAACCGTTCTCCACGACACATACACATAATGACTTTCAGGGCCAACATTTGCAACCCTTGACTCTTGTACGTCCCGCGTCCCGTATGTCCGTTCGGGGTGGGGGGTGGTGCTCCTGTGTGGGGTGAATGGATCGCTCCGATCACAATTCACGTCAACATCACAATCACTCAGCGGGTGGTTGTGGTTGTAGAAGTTCTTCTCCAGAACGCGGCGCGGCGTTCATGTATATGCAACGCGGGGATCGCTCTCTTTCCTCGTTTCGCCTGTTTCGCCTTCGTCCCGTCCATCCGTTCGTGACGTCTGGGGGACTTTCGGTGTTCTATTGAAAAAAAAAACGCATCGATCACTATCGATTTGCAGGGGTGGGGGGGAGGTGGCGATTATCACAAAGAACAACGGGAACGTCGCGCGTGTTTTTCTCGCTTTCACTTTCTCCAATTCTTGCGCCGTGATTCCGGGTCTGTCATAAAGGCCTACTACCCTTCCCCTGAGTTCCATTCGGCCCTCGGAGGAGCAAGTGAAAGGCTTTTCGACATCCCTTGCCGCGGTATTGATACGATCGCGCGGTAGTCACGCGCCAGTACCTCGTCCGCTCGTATCATCTCCGTCCCATTCTTGACGGTCCCCTTCGTTCCCTGGGCGTGGGTCTTTGGGAAACAAAAAAAGACGGAGTGCGGAACGCGACAACGCGGTCGGTCGATGTTATCATCGTGTCATATCGTATTATCGGCGCGTGGCGAAAGCGTTTTCCCAAGTTCTTCCTTCTATGACGTCTTTTGGTATCTGTTCAATGTCGGAGTGCAGAAAAACAAAACGCGGAGAGTGCGGAGGGGCCGAGAACGAAGGAACGAGCCTGGGCGATCCCGGATTCGAGTTCAAGTTCGGATTCGACGGGTGTAAATGTTGAAATTAATCGAGTGAAATGTTGCAGATGAGTCGTTCGGCATACGAGACATCGGCGTGATGACCCTGGGATCTAGTCCTCATCAGAGAAAGGGAAGCAAGATGGTCTTGAGCAGTACGTATGATAATAATTGATCGAGCCGCCACGCTGACACCCGTCGTGTTCCGTCCAGACGAGTCTAGAACAACCGGTGGAGAGAAACCAAGGAAGATCCAAAGAGAGGGCGATGTTCTGAAAAAAGTCAAATTAAATAACACCGACGTTCTTTTTTTCGAGCCCCACCTTCTGATAGTGACGATGACGATGACGACAATGACGCCAGTGGCTCAGAACCACGAACCACCGAAATCATCTAATCTGTGGAGCCAACTCGCACCCGAACACAAACATGGACACGATGCAGAACGAGGGCCAGAGTATGATATATGAGCGTTCTAAACATCGAGGCCGGGTCGGCGAATCGAATAGTTGCGTTATTAACGTGCGACTCGTCATATCTGCAGTCAGTCCTATCGCCGATATCACGATCATGATCAGTCTTGCGGAATCATGGTGGTTCGAGCACGACAGAAAGACTCTTCGTCTTTCAGCCGCTCCGCTACTGCTACCCAGCGAGTCGAGTCGGTCCGACTGTCCGGCTTCGATGCGAGATAGAAGACGGAGAGGGGGGAGGGCATGAGGAAGGATCAGAGAGAGAAAGATAAGAGAAGGGAAACAAGTAGACAACGATACAGGGAAGGCAACAGTGGCGAGGCCAAGCGCAGCGTGTACGTATACTTGCAAGTACGTGAGAGTTCAACGATGCCAGAGCGATGTAGATGTAGATGGGCAGATCGTGACGATGCTGAAGTCCACGAGCCAGTGATTAGTTGATTAGCTGATGATGACGAACTCTATGACGAACACTCCAATGGATAATGATGTTCTGATGGCTGATGGCGGCGGCGGCGGCGCCATCTGATCGATCCGAGGTAGAAGGGACTGTGAATTGGGAGAAGGAGGGGGTGGGGGTAGGGAAAGAAGGAGTGGAGAAATGAGGGAGCCCGCGAGGAGTGGAGAACGAACATCACTCGGCCTCCGCGCACAACCCCAGGCTAGGCCCTTCGCTTTGCGTTCGGCGTTCCTCCATCGTCCCTTTTGCTTTTTACTCTTATCCCTCAACCGATTCTTCTCCCGTAACCTGAGGGTGCTGCTTCTTTGCGAACCTTGTTTCGTAGAAGCTCGTGGGGGTCTTCTCATCATCATCAGCACATTGATCACCTATCAATGATCGTGTGCATGAATCATGGCATGATCGGTGGCGGCAGGTGAGACGTTGGATTCGAAAATGCTAAAGGAAGACGAAAACTTCTTGAGGTCAGCGAACCCGAACCTCAGGATCAAGGTCCCCCCCTCACGAATCACTTGCGCCTGCTCGGCCGCCAAATATGTCGTCATCCGATCACGTATATACCTGGTTGATTTAGTACGCGTCCACACGCATGCACGCTCACACGCCTCGGTCCGTTTGTAAAAATCAAATCGATGAAGCTTCTCCCCACACCAGCGCGTGTCGTCAACACGAGGCGAAGGGAAAGGGAGAAAAAAAAGGGCAGCGGAGAGATCAATTCGATCAGAAATAACCGCCGAACACAGGCCGAGGACTGAAAACAACAACACCGATTCGATCTGAACCTCTACACAAATATTTCTCTCCCCCTTCCACATACATATATCCTCGAACGTGCGTCGACGGGCAGCCCATGGTGAGAAGCAGGGAAAAGGGGAAACAGGGGGGGAGCAGTGGACACGGGGCACGGATGACCGTCAACGTGACCTCTCCAAAGCCAAAAAATCGCTAGTCACATGCGTTTCAAAGGATCCATGTCTGCCTCACTGACAAATACCTCAACGTTCCTCAGCGCCTGCCTTTCCTGTTCCGTCAACCCCGGCCCTGAAAATGATGGTGACGCTCCATGTGGCCCCGAAGTCGACGTCGTCTGTGGGACAGCCTCGCCATGAGATGATAATGAGGAGGGGTCGCCTCCATTTGCAAATTCAGTGAGCGTAGAGCTCAGTTTGGAAGCCAGAATGGGCAGGTAGCCGCGTTCGGTATTCGTGTGGCCACCTGTTCATGGGAAGCCCATTGTATTAAAAAATATTGCCGGTACCGCAAAAGTGACAGCGTTAGCGTGTGCGCCACAGAAGGCAAGTGACAAAAAGCGAGGTATGGATGAAAGGGTCGAAGGCAAGGTCCGAACGCCCAGAAGGAGAGATAGGCTTACAAAGGACAACGTATCTCCCCGCTGCGACCGCCGCCAAGACGTCGTGCTGCATCATGAAATGTGGATGAGGTCAGTAGATACGCCATTTTAGTCTCGTCGTGGTCAGGGAGCCACAAGCGCAGCGATGACCGAAACCGTCGGGGTCACATACGAGAAGCGACGGGATAGCGGATATTGCGAAAAAAAAAAGGACGCACGTGTGCCATTTCGCCAGTGAAATAAACATCCGCATCGACGCCATTAAGAACCGAAGCACCTGACCCCGCACAGATCGCAACCGTTCGCACCTTGCGCCGCACCAGCGGGCGTCCGACGTCGACTTCAAACCGAATGGGGAAAGAGACATACAAGCCGAGGACGGAAGGAGGGAGAAATGCCACACGCAGGGTGCAGATTATCGTTCGGAATCAAGGAGTGGCACCACATGCGCACAAGGTACGCGATGAGCGGTGGATTCGAGTTCGGTTGTATAGAGGTACGTCATTGAAACATGTTTAAAAAGGAATCAAGCTTTCCTGGGCTTACCATGGCTGAGGCGGAGGTGCTTCTTGATCCTCCCGACGAGCTCCTCGATCGAGAGCGGATCTGGGAGCGTAAGCAGCCTGCCAAGTCCGCCCTCGTCGTTGCCCCTTGGTTCTCCTAGAAGCGAGACATTCACGGAACTTAGCAGCGTGCTGTCACCGTTGGCGTTTTCGAGAGTTCCGGCGCAGCGCGCCAGCCAGTCGTTGATACCGCCATGCATGCTGTCGAGTGCGGTGTGTGGCGAGTAGACAGACACTCCCGCTGCTGCGAGGTTCAGTAAGGAGGCTTGCAGCGGGTTGGAGAGCGTCAGCGACGAGAGGTGTTTGAAGATAGTCGGGTGGTATGACACGACGAGCGCCACCGAGGGTTCGAGAGCTTCTTGCAGAACAGCGGAAGTCAGGCTGGACAGACAATCATGAGCAGATTCTCGGACATCTGATCTCTCCTTACTCAATCGTTAAGAGAACCCGGTTGGCATTTGGCCGCTGAACGGGCGATTCTGTATGGTTGGGTTGTGTTCGATGACGCTCAGATCAGAAACACAAAAGAAGTGACGTTCTGTACCTAGCAAGAGGCCCACCTGTTGCAGTGTCGGCGTTCGAGTGATACATCAGATTCAGGATGTCGAAAATGACCTACATTATCCCACTTTTCTGCGAGTCGGAGTGGTGCAATACGTTCCATTGCCCTAAGAGTATACCTTACCACTAGTTGAGACTGTGCCATTGTGTGGTATGAAGCCAAGGGTAAAGTCACGTGATAGTATCATTCTCGGTCGCATCCTTTGCCCAAAATGTTTGACCTCTTTTCGTTTCTTTCCCTGTCAAAATGAACCAGGGCGACATCGATTGTTTCGTTCCTGATGACCTGACAATCCATTCGTACCACCCTCTCTGACCTGCACGCCCCGCTGGCATCCCGTGGTTTATACATTGATGCGACCGGCTGACGCTTTGATCTCGAGGAGGTGTGTGGTTAAATACCCGTCGGACGAAACGTCAATCCTGACCGTGCACCCTCGTTGCGTGAACGGACGTCAAATTGGACTCATGAATGCGCTCAGTGAGTGTCGAGTGCGTTGCGGTTGTTGTGTGTGCCCTCTCACTCCGTACGCTTTGCGCAGAGGACGTCGTCGTCGTTTACTTCGTCATTTCGTTCAGACTACCCGTCAGCAGTATAGGCGACGCATAGACTCCGCGCCATCGGTCAGTCGCGTTTCGTCCTCTAGCCCTTTACCTGTGTGACCACGAACATGACAGAGCTGCGAATCCAGCGTACACCACCGAGGAGCTGCTGTACCAATGAAGACCACGAGCGCAAGCCTCGTCATTACCCACCCCCTCTCTTTGAGCACTGCCCTGCCCGCCGCCCGCCAAGCGGGCTTGCCAGAGACGCGTGTAGTCACGTTCGGCAATGTCACTGGGAGTGCCACAGCCGCCTTGGACGGGCTTAAACAGGAGAGCCTGAGAATGCACCAGCGTTTCGTCGAGCCCAGGCGAAGCCACTGGCAAGTCCAAGATCGCTTCTTGAGTGGTATGACCGGCAAGCCCAAGGTAAGGGCGTGTGTGCTGGGGTGTCGTGCATGCTAGTTTTGATGCAGGATACTCAGGCTGTGGTGATTTCGCATTATGGAATGATTATGAACGTTGTTCAGATGGCGATTCACCCACAAAATTAATCAAAACACCTGTATATGGGAGGATCAGAGGTACCGTCCTGGGGGTATATCAGTCGCGGGTGAGTCGAGCCCGTTCGTGAACCTCACCCGTTACTGAGCGACGGTCCAGTGATGCCGATTTCCGTGAGCAGATCTCTGATCTTTCTTGGTCGAACCGCTCTGACGTGTAGCTTGCCAAGATATGTATGGTCTCGTGGTCCCGGTAGGCCTCGTTATCTTTGCGCATGACACGTCATATGACTCACGTGCGATCGAAGTTACACTTTCAGGTGTTTTGTGGCGTACAGTCTTCTTTTTTTATAGCAACTGGGAGCATCTCAATAACCGTAAATCTCAGGTGACGTTAGTAGTCATCCCAAGTTTAGCTTTGTGGACTTTTTGTAGAGCATTCGTCGGCACAAGATCACGCTCTTGATGTAATTTTGCTATTCGTCCACGCTTGCTTGGCTGACGAACCATCATAGGGTCGTTACCCCTTAAGTTGTATTGCTCTGCAAGGTAAGTTTCAACATTTGCCATTACTGACAGTGACTGAACGAGACCAGCATCCAGTAACCAAAGAATATGATCTTTCGGGCATTAGATATGTGGTATCTGGTGCAGCTCCCTTGTCTGCGGAGCTCATGAACCAGCTCGTGAAGGTCCTCCCCAACGCGCAGATCGGCCAATGCTATGGTAGGTGACCTTCTTTCATTCGTAGGCATTCACAAGTCAAGAAGGTCTGTCATAGGAATGATCGAGGCGTGTGTCACAATCACCATGTTTTCTACGGAAACGAGAATCTGCGTGCCAGGAAGTAGTGGGAGACTTCTCCCGGGCATCATTGCTCGTGTAGTGAAACCGGACGGGACGCTTGTAGGACTCGATGAGCCTGGGAGCTGTATATCAAGACGCCTGCGCCTGCGCTCGGGTATTGGAACATCGAGGAGGCGTGAGTTGACTCGTATCCTGACGTCGTCGCTCGAGCTATGTAAATGGCATGTAGGACACAAGAAACCTTTGTAGATGGGTAAATGCTTTGCTTCCTGGACAGTCTAGTTTAGTACCGCTGACATGGGAGAATAGGTGGCTCCCAACAGGCGACGAAGTGATCATTGACAAGGACAAGGAGGTGTTCATCATTGATCGTCTCAAAGTTGGTTTCGTATTGTTCTCGAAAGTAGACCACCCGTGCTGAGACGTTTTGCAGGAAATGATCAAAGTCAAGGGGTTCCAAGTAGCGCCTGCGGAACTGGAAGGCTGCTGGCTGGGCATACCCGAAGTTGCTGACGCGTGTGTGGTAGCTGTTCCGGATGACTACAGTGAAGTACCAATGTCATTTGTCGTTCTCCATGGGCACGTTGCGGAGCGCGTCACAGAAATCCCAGGCGGCACTCTTAGATCAAGCGAGCTCGAAGAATGCACAGAGGCACCACATGCTCAGAAATGCCTCTTCCTGCCCAACGAGGACAAGGCATCGCAAAGCTGTGAGCCCAGTGACTTGCTCTTGAAATATCCGACGCAATTGCTGTCGGACGCGTCGAGCTTCACGTACGCCGCGCCAACATGCCTGTATTCTTATCATACTCTCCTCTCGCTTTCGCTGTATGCACCCCCGTACTCGGGCGCGGGCACGACCAACGCCTGTCCGCTGATCCGGAACTGCTCCTGAGTTTGCGGGATCCAGTACAGGACCTCGACGCGTCGCTCGTGTTCCAGCTGGAAGACCTTGGGAGTCCGCACGTCCGTCGTGGCGAGGATCAGCGGGAGGTTCGGTAGTCTACGAGAACGTGTAAAGACGATAGTGTGTCTGCTCTCATATCATATTCTGCGTCATCTCACCTACGACACGTTGCAGCGCTGTTGTTTGTACCTGCGCAGGGTCCCGATCGAGATCATTGGACGACTCTTCCTGTCGTTGAATCCCTGTTCTCTTTGTTCCGTATCCAATAGCCCTGGGTGATTGTATTCAGCTTGGAATGGGTGCTATATGGTCTAACACTCTTCCAGCGTTCCCACTGCTATACCACATCTTCAGGTGTTGTGCAAACTTCTCGATTCGTCATTGGCAGAGTGGTCCGTCTGGGAATGACTTACGACTGTGCATATCGCAACGGCTCGTTTAGAGCGATCTATTTGGTCACCTTGGACGTGCTTTCGTGGTGATTTGTCAATCCCTTTCGCCTTTTCCGATTCTGATGATTGACCTCTTCGCAGGCTCCCGAGTCCAAGAACAATCCATCCCTTCCTTACTCGGTGAGGTTTTTCATGTCTCCCACTGACCAACTTTTGACTATAGCATTGATTGACTTTAGATCATCCCACTCTTGGCTCTTACTGGCCACCCTTGCTTCTCCTTACCGACCTGTATACACAACCGCTCCTTACGATCGGTGACGATGAATTCTTTTCCAACTCTAGAACTACACTTACCCTCAGCGAGCTCATTCCGTTCTCGCGTACCCTCTTAAACATTTCTTTACGTTTTACTGGAGAGATGACCAAGCAAAGATCCAAGAGGCGACTGTCCCTGGGCTCAGTCTTTCTTAGGAGGGACAGGATAATCAAGTGTTTAAGTGTTTACAAGCTAATCTATGCACGAGAATGCGTTCGATGCGGTCGATCTGCGTGGCACCTAGCTGACCTTGTGTAGCTCTCGACGACCGTTCATGCCCGAAGATCTTTGGCACGTCAGCTCTCAGATTGACATGAACTCATTTGTAGAGGCAGCTGTGTGCGTGTTTGCCTCACGATACATCTCTTCATCATCACACTGAAAATTTTTCTTATCAGATACGAGGAGCGGCAAGTTGATGACTTTGCGGTCCCTCGTACCGACTCACGACAACCAATTGGCCCATCTCGCCCGACTATCTCCAAGCTTGGAAGTACTCAATAATAACAATATTCCGTTCGCTATACCATTCGAAACACGGGTGCACATATTCCGTCGATTTGTGCAGAGCGACGCAACGAATGGAGGTTTAGACCCCTTTCCACGCAGAGGAGGCAGGATGGAAGTATCTATCAGGCGAACCAGCATTGCTCAGGGCGGGTATTGTCGGCTCTCAGAAGTGGATCTGCGGGCTCTGATCAGCATCACCTTTATCGATAATTCGAACAACCAGAGTAAGTACCATTCATTTTTAGTCCAGTTGGTGTTCTGCCGTTCTGACTGGATCGTAAATCAACCCTGGCATTGATGGTGGCAGGGTATTCGTAGACATCGAGGATTGAAACTGGCCGCATCTTGGGTGTCTTCCTTCATTCTCCTCGGCAGCCATCGTCCTGCAGCTCCGCCTCCTTTCATCCCTCGCAACGGCAATTTGGACGTCCTCTGCAGCTTGACGCCAGCCCTGACGAACCATGTCCGTTGTGTACACGTCCATAGTAGTAACATAATTATGACGCTTTGGACCGCTCAACCGCGTGTCACATTCGCTTACTTACTATTCCCACTCGCACTTGATTCGCCGTGTCATAGGCTTTTCACGTCCTCGGGTACCAGGTATTGGCCACGTTGAATTCCGGACTCATCGGATAGACTCTCGTCGGCAGAAACCACGCAGGCTGGCTTTCGCTCATCCATGGATCCGTGATATGTGTGGCCCAGCCGAGGAGGAACCTTATGGAAGTTCGTCAGATAGTGACGACTATTCTTTGTCGTGGTCCAGTTCGTTGGGAAAACGAAAAGGGATGGGGACTTACGTCGCGCATCATCTACCCTTCGAGGCCAACCGATTTGGTGACCTCGTGATTTTCCTCGTATATCTCGCCCACCCACCCGATGCCATAGACATGCAGGCACGAAAGTCGGTCGGCAATAAGAGCGGCAGTGAACACATAACAAATAAACTAACGATATCCTGCAGGAAAAGTCAGTTGAGCTCAATCTTCCAGTCCACGCCAACACACCCTAAACTTGGGCCGAAGAACATCACAGGTCCCAGGAGGGTGTGCTGCCAACAATGCCACGAACCTTGATGGACGTCTTGAGTATTTGAATCTTTTGATAGACGATGATGGTCATGACAGGCATACGCACCTTGATGCTCGCGCTCTCGTAAAACACATACATTTGCATGTCTACGATCTTGCCCGTCTCACCGTCAATGCCCTACGAATGCTTCCCGAGCGCATGCTTCGCCCTGAGCTCCGTGAGCGCGCGTATCACGCTCCCACCACTGTTCTGTATGAGCGTGCGCGGGATGACCTCCATCGCGTCCGCGACTGACTTGACTGGGTATGCTTCGACTCCCGTCACACTCATTCGTGCTCTCGCTTGCAGGTTGATGCTGATGGCCATTCGGTCGCGCCAGCGCCAAGAGCAAGGGGCAAGTTGAATGAGAGGTTGCGCGCGACGGCGAGGGTGTCAGCCAAGTTGCGGTCGATCTCGTTCATAATGTCTTTTGAGGGGTCGTGGAGGAGGATCGTGCATGCCTTGGGGTTGGCGCATCCAGTGAG